>PVHP010006009.1:0-62432 GCA_004024765.1 Zapus hudsonius
ATCTGTTGCTGCTGAAACCCTGATCTTGTGGCTTTGGTTTTCTGGAAGTGATCTACAGGAGGAATGTGGAAGGATTTGAACTCTCAGCCTAAGAGATGCCTCGCAGTGTTGTGAGTACAGCTTCATGGATCATTCTGTTCAGAGTTGAAAGACCTGAATGTAATGAGAACTATGGACTGTGAGGTTTGGCTTACGAGGGTGAGAAAGAACTTTGTCAGGACTGTGCCAGAAGCAGTTTGTGTGAAAGGCTTGCTGTGTTCTGTCTGCCTGTGTCCTGGGAACCAGTGCAGGGTTGCTTTAAGTAAAGATGGACTGGTGTGAGCAGATGGAGATGGCACAGAAAGAAGATCTTTTGGTCGAAACTGCTGCCCGTTCACCTGCATTGTTTGAGAGATTACAACCATTGAGATTGGGCCAGCTGGTCTGCATTAGAACAAAAGGAAGAATGCGGACTTTTGAAGTAAAGGGCCTGAATGCTTTGTTCCCCCCTGGATTAACAAGTTGATAGCCCACCTGGTTCTGTGAAGTATGGCAAATGTAAGAAGAGAGGGTCTTTGGATTTGCAACACAGTTTTGTTTTTGAAAAATGGCCATCGGCATGTGAAGCAGGTGTGCTAGGTTGCCTGCATGGAGCCCGATGGAGCCATGAGGATGAACTGTGGGTTGCAATGGAGACCCAAAGAATTCCAGGACTATGGATGGATGCCAAGGCGAGCTGCCAGTACTGGATGATGTTTTCCCGGACTGTGAGTAGCCGAGCTGGAGGGGCGGAATTGAATCTCCAAGAGACTTGTGTTATTGGTTAAGAATCATTGCGCTTGGAGTTAGAGATTGATGGTGCCCTGTTTCTTTTGAATCTTGTATTGGTCAATCTGTTTTTGCTGTGCCTCAAGTTTTGCATTGTGAATGTTCTGTGCCATTATGGGTTTATTTTTGGTATTATGGCTTAGTTGAAAGCTGTGGGGACTTAAGAGTTGAGCTGAACATATTGTGTTTATATCTTGAATGATTATTAGTTTGTGGGGGCGAGGGGCGGACTGTCATGGTTTGATACAGGTGTCCCCCACAAATAATTGAATGTGTTCTGATAGATCGATCCTCAGCTGATGGCAGTTTGGGTTTTACAACCTTGATGAAGCTGTGTTGTTGGGGGTGGGCTTATGGGGGTTATAAGCCCATTTCTCCACAAGCCGCTTTTGTTTGGGTTCTTCCTGTTCAGCAACTAGAAAGCTGACTGCAACACATGAGTATCCTCAATATCCATTTATGTTAAGACAACAGAGTGCAGATGGTAACCTACATGTTTAGCACTGAGATTTTTTTGTTTGTTTGTTTGCTTTTGACTTTGCTTTTCATTTTTAGCCAATAGTTCCCAGTAAAAAAGATGACTTCAAAATTTCTAAAATTCTGTCATTCACAGTTGTTCAATGTATGGTGAGAAAAAAAAGTTGCAGCAAAGAAGAAATGTACTATTACTTGGAAGTGAAATATACATTTGGATAATTCGTACCCAAAGCTACCATTCGGCTTCAGGTCCACTAGTGAGCTTATAAGAAATGTGGATTATATTCAATCCACATTTTTCAATGAGATATTATTAAGTTGATTTTTACATGTGGGAATTGAGGAAAATTTAAATGACTTTTGGAAAGTACAGTTTCCTTTCCATTCTAATTTATCTTCACTTTCAAGTTTTCTGATGCATGAAAATGTGAACAGCAGGTCTGAACAATGTTTAGGTGTGGTGCTTTGATCTCTTTGCCATTCAAGATGTTCAATTTGCATTCTGCCAAGGAATCTCTGATAACCTCTGTGATGCCGACCACAGAATTTACCAAGAATAGGATAATCCACCTTCAGTAGCAGGCTGGTCATGAACAACTCAAAGGGATAGGTTGGTATATTTACAAATTACATTGATAATGTATAAATGAAAGACCTCTATCCTCTTTTTTTCTATTGTAAAAGATGTGTTTAGTTACTCAGGAAGAGGATCAAAACCGCACACATTTGCATCTGCCAGGATGGATAAGGAGTTTTACCACTCCAGAGATGATACTGAAATAGGAGATTAAATATCAGGCTTTATCAAGTTAAATCTATCTATAAAGTAATGGCTCATGATATTTAAGAGAAAAAAAGAGAGAATGAAAAACTAGACAACCCAAGCAGCAACTCTTGTAAACCCATATGCCCTTATTAACAAGCTTAAAGAAATAACAGCCAGTGGATTTCTCCTTCATTTATCATTTATCTGACCATTTGACAAGTATTTATTGAAAACCTGTTATGGATATAGTGTTATGCAGTAAGGATGCAGTGTAAGGAGATTTTCCTAATGATATACATAATACCGTGCTCAGAATTCAGAGATGTGTGCATATCAGCTGAGGATTCCTTCAGAGGCTATTTAGATGTGGCAGCAACAAATAGAATAGTCAGTTGTATTAAATAAGTACTTCAGAGCCACTTGGGTTATTAAATCCTTGCTTTGTCCTAGGAATATATAATTACTCTATTTATGAAAATGCCCAGAAAAATCTACAGATATTGTCATAAGCAGCACAATCAAGGCAGCTGCATCAGAGATGTCATCTAACAAATCAGTTGTGCTCTTTGGCTGTCCCATCTGCACACACCTGTGCCTATGCAAGACATTTGCCAAAGTTTTCTTCCAGGTGCATGGATGTCTGTGATGAAAAGCTCCCTGCAAACTTTTCCTCTGGCTTCAGGTTTTAACTTGCAGATGGCTTGTCAGCTTGGATTGTGCTTTACCAAAGGAATTAGGGTTATGGAGAACATGGACTAAAAGTGTAACTTTCTTTAGGAATACAAGTCTTATTTAATCTAGCATGCAGATCTGGTGGAAAACTTTGATGAATAACTCCGGGAAGTTCATAGGTTAATCAGTGTATGCATGCACTTGTACAGCTCACTATAAGTATATAATAGATCATCCCTGAGTTAAAATGAAATGTTTGTTCACTCATTGAGGAATGGCTCACTATAATGAGCTATTGTTAGGAATTGCTGAGGCAATAAGGAGATGACACATATTGATTTCCATAAACTCATTGAATGTTTTATTACTAGGTTCCTTTAAACCATTTTAACTTTCATAATAATATGTAAACACTGTCGCTACTTATAATTTGAAACTCTTATCAGTTCAGCATTCATTCTGTATTTGGCCAAATAGTTAAGTTTTGACTAGTTCTAGATAACAGGACCAAAATCAATTAAAAAGGATAAGGACTCCAATTTTGAAACAGACTATGCAGGTCTCTCAGGAATGATCTCCCTTTAAATTTCATGTCCTCTGTTTGCCACAGTGATTTAAAAATTGTTAAGAAAATAAAAAAGAAGGTCCTGCCTTTGTGTGGACAAATGCACTCTAAGTGCTTCCAAAAACTCACTCCATTGGCTAATTCAGGCTCTGTGTGGAGTGGAATTGAGTCCAATCCATGATCCAGCATAGCTTCAGCCCAGGATTTCTTTAGAGCCTTTGCTACACACAAAGTTGGCTGATGTGCCATTCAGCATCCCAGCAGCTCTTTCTCTTCACACTAGCAATGGCACAGCTTTGTGCGGGAGCATTGCTGGCTGCTCTGAGCTAAAATCATCTGTGGGCAGCTGAAGAGGTTTTTGCACACCTTATTAAAGGTAGGCAAGTGTGTCTGAGTATGTGTGTGTGTGCCTGCAAGCCGGAAAACATCTGTTGAGAGGAAAATGCTCTTTCGTAGGTCTGGCTGCCTCTATGTAAGTCTTCTGATACAGGAACGTTTGAGCAGTGGGTGGGAGGAGATGCTTTTGTACTTGGAAGTCTGAGGTCCGGAATAAGTGATATTTTGTAACAGCTAGTTAGAGGCAGAATAAAGGGTGGGGGATCAAAGCATTAACAAAACGAATCCATCCATTAATTCTCTCAAGTTAAACCACATTGTTGTAGGGGAAATATATATATATATATATATATATATATATATATATATATATATATATATATATATATAGTTAGGGCAAGTAACCCAGATCAGTAATGTCTTTGAGCCTTTCTGGTCATCCAGCTTTTGAAGTCTCCTTCTTATGGCCAATTTGTATGCCTCCTCTGGAAGGGGCAATTCATATTTACTCCCCTCTGCTGGAACACTTCTTTCTTCTGTAGTTTATCAGGGAACAATAGAGTTTAATAGTAACAGACAATATTTCCCCTAAAACTTGTGCCCTCTTCTCCTTTTAAAGGTATTTTGAAGAGACTCCTACTAGGAGAAACTAGGTGCCCATGTGTTAGGATGGCAATTAATTTTTAGTATTGATTTACATTAATTTTTCTCTGTTTCTTCTTAACTAAAGCAGTCATTAAAATTCAGTGTGAGTAGCATGAAACTTTATTTTAAAACCTTGTTTTTCTTTGGAACACCTTGATTGTTTTAAAAGGTTGCTCAGTTTATATTTCATTATTACCTTCTTTTAGAATGTTAAATTTATTTGTGTCACCACATTGAGAAATACTGGTTTGAATCTCAATTGTGTTTTCCCTGAGGAAAAATAACAATTTCAAAAGTTTGATTAGTTCAAGTTTTAAAATATAAGTTGCTTTGTGACAAAGTGAGTTGTATTCTGACATTGTATAGCTGTACCTTTTGAGTGAGTTTCCAATGAGCATGTGGTTAAATGATGAAACAGAATGAGCGTACCTTATTTATATTTGAAAAGTTCTTATGTGAGGCTATACTTTCAGTAAGAGTTTTTAAAAGAGAGGAAAGACAGGAAATTGGACTTGTAAGACACCATTACACTTCTGAATTTTACATTTGTGATTTAGTCTTTTGAAAATATGTGTACCATGAAGTGAAGCCATTATTTATACTGTGATTTCATAAAAAAGAAACAGTTGTGGTCTGTCTATTATACATTTTAATGTTTTTTTTTTTGCTATATTCAGAACCTCTCTTTCATCTCATGGGGCTTACTTTTAGAAAGCATGTTCAATAATAGGCCGACATTCAGCTTCTATGTTTTAAATTTAAATGTTACCCATGTTGTTATCACATCTGGAATATGTGTGGGGAAAAGATAGCAAATTTTATTATTTGGCGTTAAGTTTTGGAATTACAGATTAATATTTTTCAGTGCATTTTCATTATAGGTTCTGCCATGGGGGCAGCGTGAGGGCTTTCAGGAAGATGGAGTGGTGTAATTACCAGGTGCACACATTCATTAATCCTTCCTGGCTAGAGAAAGCTTCAAGTTCTTCTCCAGTGGCCCATTCGTAAAGCTATAAATATCTAAATTGAGTCAGTCAAGAAGTCACACCGAATGGTGGCTCTTTTTAAGTTCAATTTCATGCACTATTGCTTTGGTCTGGTGAGGAAAATACTGAATTTTTAAGGATACTCTTGCTTATGAAGTCCTGAAAATAAAATATGAAATGACTGAAGATTTAATTTAAAATATGCACTTGTCATTCAGAAACCAGATCATTATAGTAATTGGGATCAAGCTACATTGTAGCTCATATTCTTTAGAGCTCTGTGTTTTATTGTGTGTGATCAAAACTATAGCTTAGATTTTGGTAATTAAAAAATTAAACTGTATATATATATATATATATATATATATATATATATGATTGTTGTTTCCTTTGTGTTCTCTGGAATACAGGAGACCCAGTATATATTAATAAATTATAAAAAGTATATTTCTATCTTAAGATTTACTTAAATTTTAAAGCCTCCAAAATACAATTAAAGCCTTTATAATTTTTTACTGAACATAAACATGCCAGACATTGACAATTCTGAAGACAATACTCTTAGAGAATTTTGTCAAGAATTGTTAAGAATGTACTCTTATGACAATAATTTACAATTTCAAAAGCCTAAGGTTTTTTTTCTACATTTAAAGTAGCGTGGTTAATATGACCTTAAAAACAAATGACCAAGAGAACTTTTATGCTTTAGAGACAGTGGTAATTACACATTTATTATCAGCAAAAGACAGGGCAGGGCATACTTCTGTTTGAAGTTAAATATAAAAATATATGTATGTGTGGGTGTATATGTGTGTGTTATTTAACAATATATGTCAAAAGACAAACATGGAATACAGGCATATTTTTCTTCTGAAAATATAGTTAAATCATCATCTGTACATCATCTCTAGTTTTCTTAGGAATTTAAGGTCCCGTAAAATGACCCCATGCCACATCATTATATTCATATGAAGAATAAAACTTGTCATTAGGGAAAGCCAAATCTTTAACAGAAACTGTAGTTACAGTTTTTACAATATTTGAGTTTAATAGACTTAAGCAACCTTTCCTAAAAGAATCAATATTTAACAGTTCTCTGCTTTCCAATTTGACATATTCACTACTTTGAAGAAAAATTGCAATGTGGCCCATATAAGATAGTCATCCTAAAGAAAATTTAATAAATCATGGAGGAAATATTCCTGCTTCATTATTCTGTTTGATGTTAAAATATTTTAGAAAATTGAATTTAATATGTTGTGTGTTTGTGTGTGCGCACACACACATTTATTTGCACAAGAGCACATATGCTCACAGAGCTATCTAAACAGTTATCTGAATATTCAAAATATGCCCTACAGGAAGCAAACATTACCTATTGGATCATTGCAGACTTCATAGCCAAATCTTAAATTACAAAAACAAACAAAAAAAAACATCATCTGTAATCTCCAGTTTTCTTTCTCCAAGTAGGAATATTGCTGTACTCGTGTTAATTAAGATTTAATACTGTCCTTATAAAGGATAATTGGAAAGTAAAACCATCCAATAATAATATTTGGTTCACTGACCTGTTATGAATAGCTGTAATATTTATCAACAAGGGTCTCCATGGATTTGGAATGGATTAATGGATTTAAGAACTAGCTCTGGTAGAGATAGCTGTAGAGTAAGGGCATTCCTGACAAAACCCTGCTTGCTAGTGTTTATGTAAATGTAGATCATAGGGCATTCTCATGGCATTTCCTGAAAAAGTTCTATTTCATGGCCTATAGAAACAGTCTATAATGGGACAGTAATTGTCACCTTGTTATTGAGCCTTAATCACACCCTTTACACCCAGAAATAAAAAGAAGCTATGGAGAAGAATTCATCACCTGGTATAACTAAACTGATCTTACCACTGCAAAAAGGGAAGTCATACCACTTTCTGTCATTTAACATCATATCCTAATTCAGAGATTGAATGATGAAAGGAAAGCTATTCCCTTTTCTTATATCAACTAGGAATATTTTGGTTTGTACTTTAAGGAAAATGTAATTTTAAGTGAGTGTAACATTTCTATTCTGTTTTATCTGTTATTTTATCTGATATAAATTAACTAGCGCTTCAATTTGTTTTTACCTTTTGAACTCTTATATTTTAAAATTATGGTGTAATCATCAAACTTGCTGGAACATGTCAAATATGACAGAGTTACACAGGATTGTGAATTTTTTACCAACTGTCTCTCCTACTGTTAATTTCGTGGTGGTATATTTTTATCCATCAATTTTCTTTTAAGCCTATCTTTTTATACATGTAGAAGAGTTTTAACAATATAGTTTAGACTCTGTACACCTAACTTTGGGTAACGTGCATTTCTTGGAATTGGCGTTTTTCATCAAAATTTATTTAAAGCAAGCTTCCACATATAGTAGAAAACATTCTCTGACTCTTCTCCTCATCAAATGAAAGGAACACCAAAATCTGGGTGGAATATCAAAGCAAGGTCACAAATGTCCTGTCTGCTGACATGTTTGCTACCACTGCTCTCAGTAAGTGCAGCACTTTCTATTTAGTGTCGGAAATATACCACTCTTGGTTCTTGCTCCTAATATCATTGTTGTAGTAAAGTTATTGAGGATATTGCATCTTCACTCCCAACAACTAGCTGCTATACCTCTGCTAGAGCTTGGCCATCAGAATGCCAAAGACTGCCTTTATTGAGGACAAAGGGAGAGCTAGATCTGTCTTGTAATTTACACCCCTTTGTGTGAAAAACCCTTAATCAATGACTGCTGATTGCAGAGGCATAAGTTCTTGATTTTTTTTGTTTGTTTTTTGACCCAACTCAGAAATACAGAATGGTGAACTTTATTGGCACCCTTGACTTTTTGCCATATGCATATTATGCATTTCCCCTTCTTGATCTCACTTTTCTGTTCCCTTCCTATGGTTTCCTGGAAATAAGACCTGTGCTGCCACATTTACATGAAACATTATCTCATCCTTTGCCTCTAGGGCCCTTCAACTAAGACATTTGCTAAAAGTGAAACTTTGGGGAAAAAATGCCCAAATCTCAATAAATAAAACCAAATCATGATTTTCCAGGTACCAACTCCTTGTCCTTAATTAGTGGACTCCACCACAGCTCATTATTCAACGTTTTGTTAACAAACACTTATTGTATGGCTGTTTTATGGCATATACTTAAAGCAAAATCACAATATTATCCTTTTGAAAGCTTTCTGACTATACACATGAGATTATAATATTCTACTAAGCAGTAAATTCTGGAAAATGGTCACAGCATGTTAAAACTATGTACCTTGTAGAGAGAATACTAGAAATAGCAAAATGATGCATATAATCTCTTGAGACTTACAACTGTCAATTGCTCATGCTCATATAGCTTTTTTATTATTGCTTCATTGGAGTGCCACATATAGACAATGTAGTTTGAACTGATACGAAAGTACTAAGGTATGTTTCCTCTGCAGAGAACTAAAGGTACTAGAACAGGCTATGAAACATGAAATATGAAAGAAAAGGTTCATTAGCTGCTGCCTCAGACGTTGATTCACTGTTAGTTCTGTGTATCTCTTGAGCCATGACTCATCAGAAGAAAATATTAGAGACATTTCCACTCAACTCAGCAGATCGTGCAAACAAAGGTGAATGACAGTTTGCTACAAATGTATTCAGCCAGAGCTGTGTTTTGCTAATTTTATTTTTTGTAGTCAAAATTAATAATTTTTAAAAAAAGTATTAGCATAAAATAAAATTGGTCATTCCATTATTGTATTGGGCATTCATTGTGAACATAGTAGCCTAGTGAAATCTTATACTATTCAGAAACTGTTTTAGAAGTATAAAATTGCTGCAATTTATATTCAGAAAATTGCATGATTTGACTTATTTTAGAAAAAATATTTTAACTTTGGAAAATAATGTGTCAGAAGCAATCAAATGAATTTAAGTTAACAGCACTATCATTAACTTCCAGTTTATTTTGTACACATTTATTTATGAAAGTCAATGACTTGCCATTGAACAGAAGAAAATATCACATAATCTTTTTACAATTTTTGTTATCAAAAGTAGGACATTCTTAGAAAAAAAAATCTGTGCATTTTTGCAAGTCACTTCACATATCAGACTTGAATTAGAAAAGTGGAATCTCACTTTCACTCATAGGTGATTGGAAGATGTGAACAAATTGGAAACACTATCAACTCTATCAACAAGAAATAAAATTTAATTGAAAATTCATTCGAACTCATGGTAATCCTCAGACCTCTGCCTCCCCAGTGCTGGGAATAAAAGCATATGATATAATTCCTATCTTGAAAATTCAATTTCAAAATATATTTCAAATCATATCTTATGCATTTTAAAATAATTTAAACTTGTATCCCTTATTATTAAAGTGATACTAAGATAATAAAAATTCAATCTAACATGCTTAAATCTCAGCAGTTTGCATTGATCAATTTTAGTCTTATAAATAGTGAGATTTATATCACTTTTACTTCCATAAAAATGAGGAAATAAGGGCTGGAGAGATGGCTCAGCAGTTAAGGCACTTGCCTGCAAAGCCTAATGACCTCAGTACCTACAAAAAGCCAGTTGCACAAAGTGGCATATGCATTTTGAAGTTCGTTTGCAGTGGCTAGAAGCCCTGGGGTGCCCATTCCTCCTGTTCTCTCTCTCTCTCTCTCTCTCTCTCTCTCTCTCTCTCTCTCTCTCTCTCTCTCTCTCTCTCTCTTTCTCTCCATAAATAAAAAAGAAAATATTTTAAAATGAGGAAATAATGATACAAATATAAAATGGTTTGTGTCTATAATGTTAGCAGATGGCACATTGGGAATATAGTAAGCCTATATTACTACTACTGCTTCTTAATATGAAAATCTAAATCTCATATATATGTAATGTGTCACACATACATGTGCACAAACATTCCAAAGAGTCCTATTAAACACTTTTCCCAGTATTTTTAAATATCCTTTTTATGACTAATCTACTTCATATTTCATTTTATATTTTCTAAAACACACACTTATATATATATATATATTGAAATACCAACTTATTAATTTAATTAGAAATATGAAAATTAATTTATATAAGCAATAAGTTACATATTTGAAGTATTCCCCACATCTGTATGTATATTAGCAAATCAACAAATGTATAACTGTTTGATACATGTTGCATATATCATAAGGATAGGTCCTGTGAATAGAGAATGAGAAAATTTTTGAAGATCTATTTTCAAAGAAAAAAAATCTCAATTATTAACTATTTTACCTGGAAAAAACTCAGTAACTTGGTATTCCAAAAATTAACAGGACAGAGTATCTCTTTTCCTTTTTTTCTTTGGTGCATGTGTACATGTGTGTTTTATGCTCATGTGTATACACTGTTTTCATATGCCTGTAGATGCCACAAGAAGAGACTGATATTCTTTATGACTGGTTTACCTTATTTCCAACTGAGATAGTGTCTCTCAATGAACCGTTACCTCATTTTTCAGGTATAGTGGTCTACCAGTAATTCCCAGCAATTCTCCTGTCTATGTACTGCTTAGCACTGGGGTTGCCAGCAAGTGAGGTCATGCCCAGATTTTTACATGAGGGCTGAGATCAAACTTAGATCCTCATGAATATCAGGCAAACAGTCCTAGCTGCTGAGCTTTCTTTGCAGGCCTAGGCCTGAGAATTAATTACAAAGTATTTGAAAGACAGAGTTGCTGAGAGCTTGGTGGAATATAGCAGAAGTAAAACTAGACTTGAGTTGAACTACATGCTAGGTTTATTAAAGTATGGTGTCTCCTTTTGTATGTGAGTAAAAATTTAAAGAAAAAAGGATGAAAGATGGATGATTGCTAATTTATATCATGAAGTTTATGCAAAAAAACAGTTAAACTCTAGATATGTTACCATGATAGAACTATTATTTGAAAGAAGCATTTTTTTTGGCTAAGGAAGTGATGCAGTGGATAAAGTACTTGCTGAGTAAAGTGGTCATACCTGAATTTAGGTCCCAAAATCCATGGAAATGATAGACACTATGGTCAGCATGTATAATAGCAGCATGACTATGGAGAGAAGGAAGGCTGAGACAGGAGAATCCCCCAGATGCTCATGAGCCTGCTTGCCTGGTGAACACAGTAGTGAACACAAACAAGAAACTTTGCCTCAAACAACGTAGTAGGTGAAGACCACACTTTAAGTTGCCTTCTGCTTTGGCACTTGCACTCCCTTAAACACAGGGACACACACACACACACACACACACACACACACACACACACACACACAAACACATAAACAGAAAAGAAAATAGCATGTTCTTTAATATTCACATTAAGAAAAAGTTGAGTTTAGTGAACTTTCTATTATACAGAGAAAAAGTAAGTTATCTGTGGTAACCCAATGAAGACAACTTTTACATACTAGGTCTACTGACATTCCCTGTGGTTTCATTCCCAGTTTTCTAAGTTGGAAATATCTATCACTTGTGCTACATAAAATAGGATGGGCGTGTGTCCCCAGTGTAGGTGATGCAATGATATGACCAAACCATATGATACAGCACTAAGTACTTGGAGATTAGGAATCAACTCCTTTATTATGGGCCAACACATTAAGTGCATCATTTTCAATCATTGTTTAATTTCATGTTGACAACAAACCTCCCATATGTAGCTGCCACCATGATGGGGAAATTAAGGACTCTGAAAGTTAGACAGCAAGTAACTGTTGGAGCATGAAATGATCACGACTGTCATTTAGTTTTGATTTTTATTCTTGCCTCTGTAATTTACCATCTCTAAGCATATAATAATATTATATGATACTTAATCATTTCTATGTAGTTAGTTGTCTGGTCATCTACTTATCCATAATTCACACAGTCCATATCCTCTTTCAACCTCCTTCTCTTCTTTCCTCTTTCTCTCTTTCTCTTCTTCTCCCTCTCCCTCCTCCCTCCATCTCTCCATATCTATACATTAAATACTATTCACATATCTTTGAAGTGTGGGGCTATTTTTCTATTAATAAAAGAACACAGTGAGAATAAGAAAACATTCAACAGATCTATGCACATGTGTAAGAAATGTTCTGTGCAATAGAATTTTTGTCTTCAGCTTGAGGAAATACAGTTTGAATGAAATTGTTCTTTCTACTAATGTGAACACACTTTAGCATAGTGTTCTCACAGTAAAGCAGAAAGGAAGTCTACAGAGCCATTCACTACTACATGGAGCCTGCTGTGCTGAATTTAAAACAGCTTCCCTTTCTAACTTCAGAACTGTTTTATTTCTTTGAAAGAAACTTCAAATGTCACCAAATTTAGCTTCATTTGGAGGAACACCAAGGCATGCTACAGTAAAAACTCCAATGAATAAATGTTATGATTACTCACAAAAGTTTTTGAGTATATGATAACTTTTATAATGATTTACAATTAATGGAATTTGTATTGTTATTTGTGGTAAGAAGTCCAGTTCCAGAAATATCTTAACAGTGAGCTAGTTTTAAATAGCATACTGTGTGGGTGCACATATGTATATTTATATATGTTGTGGAGATTAATACATATCTAATTATAAACCTTTGCCAGGTTTGTCTCCATCATGCTTTTTATGCCAAGGAAGGTTTTGTTGATCATTTACAATTATATAATGTTTTCAACAAAATGACTTTCAATATATAGATATTATTTTAAAAGATCAGCATATCCTTGCATAATTCTAAATGTAATTTAACATGATGAACCCAAGTGAAATTCCATATGAGTTGAATAGAGAAGCATTCAGCTTTAAAGTTTGCACATTTGAGGTGATTTTGTGGCAACTGAACTATGCTTGAGTGAAATCTGTTGCAGTATCTTCTATAATTGTTTCACCTAGATATTTGCCTTAGGAATTTCTGGATTTCCAGAGAACACTGCATCTTCAAATACTGTATCCTAATGAAGAATACAAGTAGATAAGAATTATTATTTGACTAAAATTTATGGGAGATAGGTAAGTCTTAATGGTTTATTAGGCACCTATCACTAAAGATATATTCCTGAGTCTCACATTCACATGGAAATGGTAATGAGTGAGATATATCCAGTGACCTATAAGTGTGTGATATTCTTTCATTATCTGGCCAGCATAGTATATTAAAATTTTTAACACTTCTAAATATAGGGAGAGACTGACATTCTGTGGCACATAATTAACATTCCTTGAAACATATCAGCTTTACTCACACAATGGGTTGCTTGGCTAATAAGTAATCCTGGTTTCATGCTCAGCATTGTCCGCTCCTTGAGTGTGAACTGATCTGGAGAAATGTGACAGCAGGGAAGTTTATTTAATGAGTGTTATTTCATCAATGAATTTATAATCAAATTTTCCAATTGTACTGGATTTTGTGTTATTGAGTGAAATTACAAACCCTTGTTTTTAACATCTGATAAATATATAGAAGTTGTCCATACTTACTGGGGGGAAAGTAGAAAAAAAAGATAGTTCCAAGAGTGTGAACATATCTCGGAAGAGGATGACATATGCTCTACCGAGAAAACAAGGAACAAATGATGCTGAATGAAGAGTGATTTCGGGAATGTCATGAAGATCAGGTATGAATGCTGCCTTAAGACAGAAGAGAAGTCTGGAATGGAATGGACAACTTGTTAGATGATATTGCCTGTGTTTGTGGCATTGAAAATTATTTTAACTATTATTCTTCATTCAAGCATTATGCTAGGTGGTAATATGTATCTTGTCCTTCCAATAAGCAAACAAAGGTTTTATATTTAATGAATCAATCAGGATACTGTGTATCAAAAATGAAATAAATTCCCAAGGTCACAGGGCTAAAATATTGAGACCCATATGTGCCAATTTTCAAGGACTGCACAGGTATTTATCTTCCTCTTTTTGAAAAGAAAGATAAGAATGGTTTCATATTATCAGGGAATGAATCAGATTTTCTTTTAACCACAATGCCTTGCATTAATGAATACAAGAAGCTATTCATTGCATATCCTTAGCCACTGTTTGAATTAATCTTCTGATGAAGTGTACATTCTAGATATAAATTCCACAGGGAAATGCAGCAAGTTTAAATAAAAAGAACCAAATTTTAAAGCCTGTTATCAGACTCCTTTTTTGCTCAGTTAGAACTTATAAGGACAGTGCAGGTAGATGAGGAAGGGCTATTCCCTGTGCAATCTTTTCAGAATATCCAAACAAAAGAGGAGTCAGCAAATTCCTATAGATGTGGCAGCTTTAACACAATGTGCACAGTGTCTCTCTAGAGCATGCATTCTTCTGTGCAGCCTCCTCAATTTTACATAGCTTCTGGGCTTTCAGTAGGTGATACACTCTAGGGAGCTGTGCATCAACATGTACTCTATGCTTAACTCCTCTAATTGCATCAGCCTACAATATCCTGGAGCTTGCGCCCATGGATACTGTGCTTTGAGGGCCAGATGTTCTTCCTCTGTTTTGGTCTGTGTCTCCAGTTGTGATGTCAGTATGAGATGACATATGTTGTCAATTTTTATATCAGCTCATCCTATATAAACAGCACATAGACCTCAATATGTGTCAGAAAAACATGAAGGATAAAAGATAAATTCTCTCCCCATCTTCTGTATAATTTATTTGCAATTCTTAATTCACAATTGTCACCATGCTATCCTCAAAAGAAACACCAAGGATATTCTTTAATAAAATAGCCAAAATAGCATTAGTTGTTTAGTTAAAATTAGAAGTTTTTACTTTATTTGAGAAATTATACATTATCTTATCTATCTCTGTGTGTGTTCATGTCTTACTATATTGAATACTGTAAAGTTTTTGTATATAATATTGAAAAGGTAATCTCTTTTAAAGCAGAAGTAAAATGCTTTAGGAAGCACAGAGATCAAAGAAAAACTAATTTTAGTTTTAATTACTGAATAGCAATTCCTGTTAAGCAAATACAGCAAACTGGAGCTATTTAGAAGACAAGGACTAAGTATATTCAGTTCCAAAATGTGAGAGCCGTGGTGGGGGAGATGGTCCGGAGGTAAAGCACCCATCAGTAACAACTCACTTGGGCCAGGAAGACTGGGATGAGTACTAAGTTATACAGGATCCCTTGCCACAAGGACTAATACAGACAGCCCACGAAGGAGGATATACAACTGATCAGGGATGGGGAGGGGGGGGAATTGGGGAATTCGGGATAACAATGCATGTTTTGCCCACTAAATAATGTAACTCATTATGGACAATAAATATTAAAAAAAAGTTACTGAAGTAATTTGATTAACAGTAATGCAAACAGTACTTGATGTTCCATGCAAAGTAATATGTCTAAGTTGTTTGCAGGTTTGTCAAGAATACATTCTTTTAGCTGTAGATTGTATCTGAATTGTATAAGAAGGATTTGGTGGTAAAATTGGCTAGTTTCCATTTCTCTTGTAAGAACCATATAATATTGAAAAAGGTGTATCTAATATACTCTGATAACGGAAACTATACCAGTATAAACTGAAAATTGGTTTCTTAATGCCTTTTAATAACTGAATTTTCTCAGATTTATAAGAAGCTAGCAATACAATGTGGCAGGACCATTTAAAATTAGTATGTTATAATGCCACCTGTTTATTCACTTAGTGATTATTGTTCCTAAGCAGCTTAGTAATGTTTGAGTTACATTTTGAGAGAAGAAACCATGTTCTAAATACATGCCATGGCATCATAGTTGCTTTATAACTCTATAAGATATAAACATCTTCAAATCTATTGCTAATTCAGTTTTAATTTAAGATTAATGGATAAATATTTTCAGGTTGATGTAGTAGTATGAAAACAGAAGATAAAGGAACAAGTGTGCAAAAAATAATTTGGGTGCATTATTCTCTTACACAGAAAAAAACAAAACTTCCTTTATACCCTATTGGGACCTTTATTGGGCAAATTTAATTTTCTATATCTATTGTAAAGGAAAAGAATATTTATAATTAGAAATTAGGTAGAGTCACATTCTCTCCTCTTTCTCTAATTATTTTTCTTTGCTGTCTATTCAAAAGTATGGCAAATTTCTAAAGGTCATTTACCAGTTTTAATTTTTAATGTGATTATTAGTAGACTCATGAGAAGTTGCAAAAATATTACAAAGAATTTCCTTGCCCACATCACCCAACTTTCTTCAGTAGTTTTGCATGACATAGAGTCCATTACCATGACACTGGTATAACACAAGTAACTTGAGTGCAAATGTTACCATGATTTCACCAGTGTTTCATTGTTATCTTTTATTATAAGCTCTTGTTATTATTGTATGATGTGGTAAATCATAGTATATGGGCAGGTTGAACCAATCTTGTTCACCAAAAAATTGAAAACTTCTGGCTTAATCTGAGTACAACTTTTTCTTTGGCTATGTCTTTTAAACATTGCCTTCTAGCACTGGGGAGGCAGATATAAGAGGATTCTTGAGTGTTTGAGGCCACCCTGAGATTACATAGTGAATTCCAGGTCAGCCTGGACTAGAGAGAGACCCTACCTCAAAACACCAATATAAGTAAATATACAGATAAATGAATAAATAAAGTTGTCTCCTAAAATCTTGCGCCCAATTTCTTTTCATCTTTTGTTCCCAGTAAATGCTGTGTCCGGTGGGTGCATTGGAATTTCCTCTGTAGTGCTGCCATTGGCTCACTTCCTAGGCTCAGAACTTTTTTCATTGGAATATTTCTTTTTTTGTTTGTTTGTTAACCACCTTAGCTCTGTGAATAGTTTAGAGCTTGTGAAGAACTTTTTCTGGTTTTTCAATTTATGCTTGGAAAATATATTCTCTCTCTCTCTCTCTCTCTCTCTCTCTATATATATATATATATATATATATATATATATATATATATATATATATATATATATCTTCTGTAAATGGTTGCCTGATATTTGGTTTTCTGGCAATAGGATACACAAATAATCAGGTGGGAAGAATTAATGATGGGGGTAATTCCATGATCTTGATCTCCAAAATTAACCTTACATCTTTTAATATAGCCTTCTAATTAATATAAGATGAAATACCAGTATAAGCACATTAAAATAAATTCATCTATGCTTATAATGTCAAAAGTGTGTATTATTTTCTAAATGACAGTAGAAGAAGCATACCAAGATAGGCATTTTCCAGTCAAGAATCACATGTTGTCCATTAGATAAGGGTTAATTTGTAAACTCAGATTGATTCTCCTGGAAAGTTGATCTTGTGTTTTGAAGTCAGTAACAGGCTGTGTGTCATGTTGTAATGCAAACTTTGGAGATTTCACATCTCCTAAGAGATTTGGTTTTCCTTACTCACTATTCTTGGTGCTCTATATAATTTTCTTTCTTACCTCAGTTGCCAGGAATTGAGGTTTCTATGTAAAGGAGCATATGCCTTATGAAAATAACTAAGCATGGAGCAAAGTAGGACCAATTAATTTCACAGGAAATAGGTTGGGACCACAGATATGTTATTCTAGTATAAATACACAATAGATTCCATTTGCCTTTGTTCATCAGGTGTCATATTTGAAGACCTGTCTGGGGTACACCAAATGAACTGAGAGGGTCTACAGTGAAAATGTCCTCTAACAACACAAAGCCAAATGTTAGACATAATCAAAAAGCAGAAATTAAGGCTTAAATGTTGATTTACATAGATTAATGTAGTGAATATTATTAAAAGAGTTAATTTAAGTAATTTTAAACTCTGAAAAATGCAATGTCTAAAATTTCTTCTTAACATAAATAGATTAATACTTGATGCTTTGAAATTCTTAGTGATTTTTGGAATCATTTCTAATACTACAAATTCTAAACAATTTTATAATACCAACTTCATGGTTATGTCTTAATTATATTAACCATATTATCAAGAAAATTAATGAATATTTTTTACTAATACTTAGTTTCTATCTACCTTGACTTGTAGTTTATATGTATAGTAATGGTAAATTCAAAATAGACCTTCATTAATAATATATGAGGTGTATATTTTAATTGAAATTTAAAGTTTGATATTTCATTTATCCTAAAATATTCAGGAACTTTGAATTTGTATTTTAAATGAACCATCCTTAAGTATGCATATAAACAAAAATAAACAACTTACTAAAACATCTTTATTTTTCCAAAGCATAAATTTTTCAAAGACACCTTTTAATAATGTTTTAGAAAGAATTTCCATATATTCGTATATGGATCCCTTTTATTATTAGACAATTTTCCAGTCTTTTCATTTTACTGATATAATTAATAGAGCCTGTAGACTGCAGTTTCTAAAGCTATACAAAAATAAATTTCCATGTATATGATCAAAATACATTTAATGATTTTGAAAAACTGACATAATTTAATTGCAGAATGCTCATATATTTTTCATATTAACACTGGCCACGATTTTTTCGGAATGATAAATAATATGCAGCTTTTAACATCAGGCTAAACTATTTTTCTTTCTTATACTACACCAAAAATGTTCATTAAAAATAGGCTCATGTCACAATAACGTATTTCACTGATAATGCAGTAACGTCAATTCTTATTGCACTCCACTTGTAACTCACTGTTTGTACCAAAAATGTCTATCAGTGATTATCAAAGATATTTACTGCTGAGGACCATGTTTGATTGTACATGTATCCTTTCATGTAGATCCTACGTTCTGACTATTCATCTGTCAAAACCAACCACATTTATCAGGATTTTCCTTTTTATATTAAAATTACATAAGTGACAAAATTACCTTTGGTCCCTAATGTGATTTTTTTAAATGTCCTTTGAATTAATTTTTAAAAATGAAAAAAACTATAATAACTTAGTCAGCATTTAGATTTTTATCACAGATAATTTCTTTTTAGCCATTTTGAAATGCTAAAATTCCCTATTAGTGTGTTCCTTAATGTGAGTGAGCCAGAAGGCCAGGAAAGTAAATATTAGTATCTATCTTATTGTTCCTTTTGCCTCCTTGTTTGCATACCTGTTTCTATCTTTCCCCAGTAGGAAAAAAAAATCCAGTGTGTTTATCTATGTACCCATTGTCTTAATCTTTTTGTACCCTTGTCTTAATCTGCATGCTGATGCTACCATGATGTTTATCAAATTTTGTAAATTCTGAGTTGAAATATATAAAGGGTTGGTCAAAAATTTTAATTGCGCATAAGTTAATTACACAAATATTGAACTCCAACCATGTGTCAAGTACAACTTCAAAATCAAAACATACTTTCTGCATTCTTATGGGACTCTGTCAGTAACAGACATAATAAATAAATGGATTTTGTATTATGCTAAAATCTGATGACTGTTGTGGATAGACGTGAAAGATCAGTGTAATGATTTGTTCATTCTCAGGTGCATTTCAAGTTTTAAAGATGATGTCAGGATGCCCAACATATCCATTTGTTTGCTTGTCCTAGAAGTTAATATGCTGGAGTTATAGGAGATGATGTTAATCGGGTAAGAGTATACTTGAAGATCATTTTAATGATTTTTTTAGTTCCTTCCATATGATATAAGAGCAAGTGGAGAGTTTTCTATAGAAAAATTTGGTACAGGTCTTAAAAGGATTGTTTGGATTCCAAGGGTTCAGTTGCAGGAACTCAAAGTCAAGAGACAAGTTACAAAGCAATTACAGTGACAGAAGTAAAGAAGGAGCATAATATATCAGTGTAGTAAGAAGGAATTATATTCTGGATGTTTCTGAATATAGAACCAACACAAATTCCATACAGGATTTGAGTATGAGGTATGGGAGGAAAAAATCATGAATGACCCCATGAATTTTGTTGCACTTTGGTGAAAGGACAAAGTTGACCTGAAAAAACATGATAAAGAAAGAGTATTGGTAGATAGCATGGGCATTTTCCTTGTATTTGGTACAGAGCATATTACATTTTAATATCTATTAGATCTCGGTGGGGATATTGAGTAACCAAGTGAATTTATAAAGTCAAAGTTCTTTTAAAAAAGATCAAGTTAGACATTAAAATTTAGAGATAGTTGCCATTTTGCAATTATTGTAGATGTTGTCAATAAAGAAGGGGTATAACTATAGAAATAGAGGATTTTTAAGCACTTCAAATTTAAGAAGAGAAAACAGCAAAGGAGAATGGAAAGGAGTTTCCAGTGAGGTTAAGAAAAAAGTAAATCTGTAGATTTTCTTAATAGCCCAACTTTCTACCTATAAATTTTATATCTTATAAGCTCATTTAACCTTTTTCTCTGACTCTCTAAACAGCATATTATGAATTTCTAACAACATAATAAAAAAACAAATCAGTGATGTTTTAGATATAGTATATCTGATGAACCTGGACAACTTAGTTGTGAAATATGGGGAAATACATAATATATGGGAAGAGGAACAGACATTAGCCTAGGAAATGAGTTGAGTTAACATTTATGCTAAAATTCCCCATGAATTCTAAGCCTTAGAGGTTGAATTAGTAGCAAAATTCCTTAATAGGGATAATATATTGTAGTCATTTGTATCTACATGACTGAAATAAATCCCTCCAACAATGAAATATGGTTAGCATAGTGTCTATAAAAGAATCCTAAATGGGATTCTGGGAACCTAAATTCTAACTGAGATTCTACTGCTGACTGATTGCATTAACTTCAAATATATCATTAACCTCCTTGTGCCTCATTATCCTCATTTCACCAAATAAGAAAAATGAAATATTCATCCTTCCCTACCTCACTGGGATGTTATGAATTTAAATGTGTGAGAAGTGCTTGAGGTGCATAAAATCTGATGGAGTGTTTTATTCCTGAATTTAAGGCAAATTAAGTAATTTGACCATGATGGAAACTTGCTTCCTTCAAATATTTTTAGAGTGACATTTTTGTTACAGACCTACCCATTTATGCAGCATGTTACCTAATCCCAACTGTGAGACAAACATATGTAGTCCTTATAGATAACTGGTCCATTTATTTTACTTCATCTAATTTTTAATATTCTTCACTTACCTATTTTCTCACTCATTATATACTTACTGAGGAATTTATATGAACTCTTAATTTTTAATGCAAGGGCAGCTATAGGACTTTCTAATTGTGTATTTTTCCAGCATTTATGGCATGATTTTATACTTCTGATCTCTATTGTCTCTCATTGTTGTAAAGTTGTATGGCAATCTGCCAGATATGTTTTTCTTAATTTTTAAATTTAATTTTATTTTTGACAATTTTATACCTGTTTATGATGTATTTTGATCATATTATCCCATTACTCTCTTTTATCACCTTCACAATCCTGATGAGTCCCTTCTTCCCATCTAGTCTCACTTCTACTTCTATGTGTCTTTATTGACTGAATAGTTTTTGTTGGAATTACTTACAGGAGCATGGGTGAGGGATTATTTATGAGAACATGGGCAATATGCCAGTAGCTGCACCATGGAAAAGAATGACTTCCCACCCCCTTGAAACCATTAGCTGTCGACTGCTCAAGGCTAGAGTGGGACCTTGTGATTCCTCTCCCTTTTCCATGTCAGAAAGTTGATAGTTGAAATTTTCTTCAGGTCTTGTGAAAGTAGCTCTCATTGGCTATGAGTTCAGGACTAAGATGATCATGGTATGCCATGGCTGGAAGACAGCATTTCCTGCTTCTTGGATTCTTCCATTTCCCTCTTTCTTTATGTTCCCTGTCTTTGGAGGAGATGACATAAATGTCCTGTTTATGGATGAGTATTCAACAGTCACATGTTCTCAGAACTTCAGCCAGGTGTAAGTTCCTAGAGTAAATACTACTCGCTGTATACTCACCAAAGCTGAAAGCAGCAGTAGTCTATATACCCAAACATAAATGGGTACATTTTTTTACCAAAACAATGGCAATGGCTTTCCCAGTAGAGACTATGAATCCACAAGCCACAAGCTTCTGAGTAGGTGTGCATCGTCATCATTAATACACCCCAATGAAGCAGGTTGGTTATCTCTACAAAAGACCTGGTACTTTAGAACTAGAGAGTGCAACTTAAATAACAGGTCAGTTTTATAGTGCATATTCACAGCTGAGTAAGGCTGTTAATAACTTTGCTGTCCCAGATACCTGCATAGTATCTTTGTCACTATAAAATCTAGTCACTAGAGAGGAAGGTTCCAGCTCAATCCCACTTTGATTTCTTGATGAGCTGCAACTCAAACAAGTAGTGTCTTCAGCAATAAGGTCTTAAAGTCTAGTTGTGTTCAGCAATGAAGCACTGTCTTCATAGGCTATATTGTTTTGGAGGTCTTTGGAGCATCCCTAACTAACAACCTTAGAGAAGTATCTCGTCTTTGGCAATGATATTTTATTTAATAATCTTTGGATTCTGTAAATGGCTTTGGTTATCCACATAGAATACTTTATTCATTCCTAGATATGTATCTAGCTCCATTTCATTTTTAATAGTGCTGTAAAAATGATGATTGTGCATGTATATCCATGCTATACTGCATTTATCTCCTTTGGATATATAGTCAGTGATAGGATAGTTACATAATAATAGATATATCCATACGTTTATGTTGATGTTTTGAGGAACATCTATGCTATTTTCTGTAATGGTTATAATATAATTTACAGTCATACCAACTATGCATTACAATACCTCTGTCTGTATATTGTAGGTAACATTTTTTTAAAACAGTCATTCTAACTGGGTTAAAATCATATCACCTTTAGTTTAGATTTTTATTTCTCTGAAAGTTAGTAATATTGAGTGTGTCTTGATACATTTTATGACAATTTGTGTTTCCTATTTTGAGAAGTACCTATTCATAACATTGGTCCATTTAAATTTTATGTTAAATTTTGTGTTTCCTAAATATGATGCACATTATTAAATTTTAGTGAGATGTAAAAGACAATTTCTCCTCTTATGTGGCTGTTTCTTCACTACCTGCTCATTGTTTCTTTTGTTGTGCTAAAGTATTTTAGATTTCAAAATACCTTTATTATGAATGAGTATATATATATTGTCTGAAGAAATCTTGTGAAGGTGTCCCTGTTTCCCTCCTCTCTGTCCCGTACCCACTGGGTACTAGATCTGTCAATAGGTTGGGGGATATGAACTGTACCAGAGGTAGCCAGTTTTACTTTTTTTTTCTTCCATCATTGTGTGTTGTTGCTGAGGGGGACAATGTCTCTGGATATTCTCCCCCACTATGGCTCTTGCACTCTTTCCACACCCTCTTCCACTCAGTTCCCTGAGTCATAGTGGTTGACTTTTGAGTCTGCTTTGTTGAGATCTTAAGTATCTCTGGATCTTTTCCCTGGGTTGTGTTGGGTATCTTTGGTGTCTGTCTCCATTGACCTTTCATGGGTTATCAGACTTGCTGTGGTGTTTGGTCTCCTGTTTGTCTCCTCACTTTCTTGTAGGCTTCATTTGGGCCCTGTGTGAAGGCCAGTGGTGGTTTGTCTCCTGCCAGGATGTCAGGCTTCATCCAATGTCTTGTTGGTTCAATTGAGTTGTCCCCGGCTCTCTCAATGCTTTCCGAAAAATACAACCAGAATCTCCATCAGAGACTGAGATCAATATAGGTTAAATGAGACAACATTGCTATATTGGCTAGCTGCTAATGGGTGTAGTCACTCTGTAGCTCTCTGGTAGTGGGAATTTCCCCTAGGAGCAGGAATTCCTGGTCCCCCTAGGATTTTGCAGTGGATCCCATTTCCAGTTAAATGTCCCTTGTCACTGAGTGGATACCTTAACCAATCAGTAAGCCTTTGATTACCCTCCTCTGTTTAGTGCCGCTATTGCTCAGATGAGCATTTCTTGACTTGCTGGTCTCTTCCATATAGCAGTGTGTTCACCATTCTTATGACAACTATCTGTATCAGTATTCTCTGCTTTCTCCAAATATCCTTGACCATTTTCCCCTAGTAGCTCATGCCACACCTTCCAGTGCTACACATGCTACCTTCTGGGAGCTGGTTACCATTATGGATTTAGCTGGATCTCTTGGTGTTGTTTGATGACACTCTGTGATTTCTTCAGCAATAGGGTCTTACCTTAGGCCTGGGGCAAGTACTCAAAAGCTTTGACAGAAGTATGTCTGGTTTGGGGGACCTCTGGATCTCTTTGATCAACAGCTCAGTGTGGGAAGGAACCAATAACTGGGACAGGGAGATGCAGGCCTAAGCAATTATTCTTGGGCTTAGGCTTCCTCCTATTCTGTTCATGGCCCCTCTTACCTGGTGGTGCCCTCAGCTTTCTCAGGAGCTTACTGTGTAAAAGCAAGGATTTTATGATGTCAATTCATTAATAGTTTAGTTTGTATATCAATCCCCCTAACATCCCATTCCCCCACCCTCCCTACCCCCCCCAATTCTTTTCCATTCTCTTTTACAATCTCTCCCTTCACTGACAGATTTTTTTGGTGTTCCGGTTTATCATGGTTAGGAACCACATATAGGGGAAAATATATGGCATTTGGCTCTCTGGTCTTGTGTGTAGTCACAAAGAATGCTCTGCTTCAAGTCCCTTGAAACAAGTTTTTTTTTTTTAAAGATTTTTATAATTCTGTATCTCTAAAATATTTTTGTATCATGTGTTTTTTTTTGGATCATGTTCATAGAAATCATTGCCCATACCAATACTTTGAAGTATTGCCCCTGTATTTTCTTCTTATATCTTCATACTTTCTGGTATTATATTCAGACTTTTAGTAGGTTTTGAGTTGGTTTTGTATTTATGGTGAATGAAAGCATCCATATGTGGGATATTTTTAAATAAATAAGGACAAACTGTTAAGTTTTAAAATAGGATGTGGTTATAATGTGATTTGTTAAAATACATTTGCCCCAAAGCCGCAGCCATTAAATCAACACAGGATAAGCCAGTGAGACAGAAACCAACGATTTTTGACACAAAGACCTCTAAGCTCACAACATTAAAGCAGCCTTAGTACTTACCCACCACAGCTCAGGGAACTGAGCAGAAGAGGGGGCAGAAAGATTGTGAGAGCTGTGGTGGGGGAGACTACCCAGAGGCATGGCACCCCTCAGTAAAAACATACTAGGGCAAGGAGAACCTGCCCGAATACTAGGCTATCCATGGTCCCCTGTCCCAAGGACTGATCCAGACAACCCACGGAGGAGGCTATCCAGCTGGTTGGGGAAGGGAGAGGGGGAGCATTGGAGAATTGGGGATAACAACTCATTGTTTGCCCACTAAATAATGTAACTCATTATGGACAATAAAAAATAAATAAAAATAAATTTGCCCTTAGATGTAACTTATGGTAGTATTTGTACAAATAATGAAAATTTATTATACAGTTATGCATTTTAATATGTATTTATATTATACAATATTTAAAAAATAAGGAAAACAAATTTTACCCATCACTGGTAATCATGGCATTGGTGATTATGATGTTATTGTCTACATGATTTCTAGAAATGCAGTTTAAAAGGCTATATTTAACCCCCAAATACAGTGTTCACGTAGCAAACCCATAATCTCTTCTTATTTCTACACTACTTGGTTAAATTTTAAATTTTGAGGCAAATTTCCCATGCACCTTTGTCTGATGTTAACATTGTTACATTAGTGTTAAAACTCTCCAGTGATTTTACAATGGTATAGACTTCCCTGATCTAGAACTCAAAGAAAAGGGTAAAAATAAAGCATAACAAAGACTTAAAAAGAATAAAACTTTTCTAGTTTTTTTTAAATAAGAAAAATTTTAAAGAAGGGATGTTCTTTGTGACTCTAACCAACCTTTGAGAAATAAAATTACAGTGTTTTATTTAATACCTATTTGTAAATACAATCACTTCCTGATAGTAGTCCTATAAACTGATGCATCTCTTGGATTCAAAATCAGAAGGCAAGGGAATAAACATGGATATAACTTTTCAAAAAATGTATACTCATATGTTCTGAATAGATACAGAGAGAAGACTCAATGAAGACCTTGCTACGACAGGTTTCTTGTTATAACTATTATAAAAATAATTTTATTTTTTGCACTTGGCTTATGTGAACTTAGTTCTACTTCAGTAATTATGACCCCTTTAAATTAAGAAAGGAATATTTCATGATAAATTTTAAATTAATTTCATGATGCTTTCAGAAAAAAATAATTTTGTTATATAAAATGGGCTGTGAATAGATATGCTATTGGTAAGTTTTCTTGAATGAATACATGGCACCTTGTTTCTTTTTAGTAAATAAAAGCAAATCTGTGGAAAATAGTTTGAGATTTTCCAGGATGTGTAATTTCATTTGTTGTGCATTGTGTACAACTGCAAATAGATCTAATGGCTAAAGGTATAAGTGATATTATATATATATATATATATATATAATCATTTTAGAGAAAAAGGGAGCTATTACTTCTAGATATCCATAGTATACTATATAACTCCTGTTGCTATTTTATTTTTTCTTAGTTTCTATGTTTGGGGAATACTCATTGAGATTAACAGTCAGGGTGATTGGAGCTTTTGTTCTAGAGCATTTGAAAGTATTCTCAGCACCCGGTATCTTCCTAAATGGGAAGTCATAGGAACTTACATTTAAAGAGGGACTGTGAGCATTAAAATTTAGACTAATATAACCCTTGAATTTTATTGTAATTTTTCTTTCTCAAACATATTTTCCTTAAATGATGAATGTGAATGCTGAAGGGTGGTAAATACCACTGTAGGATTTGGACTCCAAATGCTAAATTTGACACTCAGAGTTTAAAGACATCATGAAAATTTCTCCATAACTAATGGTCAAGCAATTTGTGTTTTAAAGGCAACCAAGTAGTTTGAATGATAATGTTATTTGGAAAAGTAACCATAAAAATGCTCTGTTCAGAGAACTGGTACAGTACATTCATGGGCCACCTATAAATTCCAATTGGTTAACTTACTTAGAATATATATATATATATATATATATATATATAAATTATGTCCCAACTCATTATTGTGCAATTCTTTTTTGTGTGTGTCATAGACTATACCTATCAAAAAGATGATGAGATTTTTTGTTTTAAAATATAGGCATGTGAAAGGAAACAGAAATTTGAATGCTGTTTAACTCTCTTTTTCTTCTCAGCCATTTCTAGGCATTTAGAAGATATAATTCAATTGAAAGCTCACATACATCTTAAAAACAAATTATTTCCATTACTACATATTTGTTTGTTGAGTGAAGGCACATGGACCATAGTACACAAAGCATCATCACAAGTTTGGGAACATGTATCTCGGCTGTATACAATTTTTGTTCCCAGTGAAAATAAGAAATATACAAAGGGATATCTACAAAGGTATTTGAAAGAAGATTGCCAACTAATTATGATGTTTGTGAATTGCCTATTTTCCCTATGATTTGCATTTTGTGGTAGTTGTTATATGTTAAAGAAAATGGATGGTCTTTGTTCTCATTGAAGGGATGGATAATGCTCAAAACTGGCACTTTTCAGCAATGAGACTACAAACCCATATCTTCATTTCTGGGCCATTCGCCTTCTTATGATGATAATGTGTAATTGACTGCTCAAATAAATGCCTTGTCTGGTTATGTAGCATACTGAAAGATGAAGTAAAAATATAACACCTTTCTAAACTACCTCAGAAACTAATGGGACAGTCATTTGAATATTTTAACAAAGCTGATGCAATTTATTATGTTTTGTTATTAAAGAAAATATGTTTATCATATTACTGTTGAGATTATATATATATATATATATATATATATATATATATATATATATATATATATATTTAAACAAACACAAAGCTGGACATTGGAGACTGTGGATTGAACCTGGTTTTATTCAGTACTATCTGAGCTCTATTGTGACTTGCAAAGAGGTTCCCTGGAGGCTTTATATGAATAATAAGGAAGCTGGAGTGAGTAGGCTCAGCAGAGTGCAAGAAGTAACATAGTATGAAGTGTTGGTCAATGTAAATGGGAAAAAAACCATTATCTCTGCTCACTTGAAGTTATCTAGGTTAGACTTCTACCCAGGAAAAACAAAAGCCTTATCTTAATCATTGTATTTTAAATAAATGACTCAAGTTCTTGAGAAAGAAAGATACTTCTGAGTTTCAAAGCAGTACATTTTACAACTGTGAGCACTTTTAATGATATGCTTATTTAGAATTGCAGATACTTGTCAGTAAATAGTTTCCAAAAGTCATGTCAGGGGGCTAACATCAAGTGTAACTTTGGCTAGGAAATATCCTAAACTTTCTGGTGTCAACCTAAGGACATGACTTTCATTCTTCTAGATGGCATGCACTAAAGTTTTATCATCTTTGTGCAAGAGCTTAGAAGAAGGTGTCATCTTCAAAGAGGTCTGCTTTCCTGAAGGTCACAAAAGTTGCATTTTTAAATTTGTAACAGGGTGAGCTGAGGATTAAAATTTAGATAATTCCCAGCAAAAATTCCACTGCACCCCCAAATTTAAGGAGTCCCAAAATTCTTGTCTACAAAGTTAATGAATTAAAATCATAGAAAAACAGATATTAAGGTATAGTGGGAGACTTTATTTAAGGAACATGAGAAGTTACAGATTTCTCCAGCCACCAGTGTGGGGAGAATATGTGGGAGAGATTTTAATAAATCTGTGCTCCTCAGCCAAACAAGCAGAAGAAAAGGTATCAGAGGGTCCCCATCATGAGAGGGAAAGGTCCATGTGGAAAAGAATCCTGAGCCCCCCACCTGGAAAATGAAGTCCTCCTTCTAGGATGCCATGTGGAAAAAGAAGACTGGCCTTTGTTCTAGGGAAGCATTTAAAACTTCCAATATTTAAGTCAGAGAGATACCTATACCTGACCAATCAGTTTTTGCATCTAGGTTTGAGCTCTGACTAGAGACACTTCCCACTCAAGGAGAGGGGTTCCATGGAGCTTGCCTGAACTGTCACAAATTGATAAAAAATCCTGTTGATGTCATTCATTTTTATCTAGTAGAATAGAACATCCAAATCCTCTTCATAAGAATAAAGTGAGCATATACAAGGAGATTCATGCTTGACAAGAAATGGATATGCTCTTGTTAAATAGATGCCCCTGTTAAAAAAAAAGATCACAAAATACAATATATTTTAATTGGATAATAGCATTATAAAATTCTTATCATCTTAAGAATTAATCTTTGTTCAGCATGTACCTCAATATACTAGAATATTAAAAACACTCATGAAAATTATAAGTGATATTTGTATCAATATTAAAAAATTGCTAACAGAAATTTCTACCTGATACATTGCTGTGAAGGAGAGAGGATTCTCTGTTTTTGAAAGTTTAGTATATTAGTTTGCCTCTCTTTCCCTTTTAAGAGAGTTTCTTAATTATGCTAATATATTGAGTGAAACATTTATATAAATTTTAAGACACAGGTTATAAGGTTACATGTTTTTAAAGCATCAAACCCCCAGAAAATATTGTTTTTTAATCCCATGGCTAGAGAATAGTTTGCAGCAGAGATTTATCTGTCAAGGAAACAGAATTTCTAACATTGCTCTAGTGACGGGAATATGGGAATTTGAAACTTGAAAATAATTGTTTATATCTATCAGGCAAAGATTGATCACTGAAAGTGCTATCTGTGTCATCCCCCCAATATCTATTTGTGTTAAATTTATAGCCATTGCTAGCCTAGGACATGTGGTCATGGCCTCTCATTAAGATGACCTTAATAATTGCCTATCATGACTCTAGTAGTGTTCACATAACAGTTCTATCTACATTGAGAGTATTTTTGAAAACTGAAATGTAGTCTTTTACCACCCTCTACATGCCATTGTACTTCTTAATCTACTCTCACACTGAAAGTACTATTTGCAAAGATAGTTTCCCATTCACTATTGTACTGTATATCAGTTTCTTTCTCCTTGCTGAGACAAACTCCTTGGATAGAAGCAACTTAAAGAAGGAACTGCTTGTAGTTAAACATTGCAGAATAGCATGGTGGGGAAGACATGCCAATAGGGGTTTTGACACACCTGGTCACATTCAGTCCACATTGAGGAAGCAGAGCTGCTGCCTTAAACATTCTCTTATTTTATGCAGTCCAGGACCTCAGCCCATGGGACAGTGCTGCCAACATTTAAGTTGTGTCTTCTCATCTCAATACAGATCAAGATATTCCCTTGTGGGACCCTGCAAAGAGGCATGGAGGATAGGGTTTTGCTGAGATCCAAAGGCATCTGGGACTGTCTCCTTCTGTTAAAGAAGTTGAGACAAGTCTGAGGCCCCCCAAAAATCTCATGCATATCCTGGGCTCTTCAGCCTCCAGGCAGGCCACACCTGTGCCCTGAGATAAGCAGGCAATTCAAGGTCTCAACTCAGTCCAGCTGTAATAACAAACCTAAACAGTAAGGTTACATTTCCTCTGCAGCTATCACCATTCTATACATATCTAGAGTCACCTAGCCCCCTCAATTTATGTATGTAAATTAGGCATCCAACGTGTATGGGCCCCTACCAAATCAACTCATGAGATATCCACAGATCCTTCACCTACTGCACCTTGCTGCCTATGCCCCTACCTCTGCCTTTTCCTCTATATAAACAACTTTTATCTATATAATAAACAATCTGCTCTCTGTGGTTGTATCCTGAGAGTCCTGTCTCTAGTCACCTCACTATTCTAAGCCTCTGTTGTTCCAACTTAGTGGACGAACAGGAGTTGATGCCCCACTAACCCACCAAACCTAAACTCCCTCAGCAGTATGCCCAGAGACTCACCTAATCTACATAATCCTTCACAGGTGATTCTAGGTTCTGCAAAGTTGTCAGTCAACATAAACCATCCCAAACAACATAGAGGTTTTATTTTCTTAAAGATCTTTTTTGTCAAATATTTGGTACATTGAATGAGGAATTCTTGTGGTGGAACACCCATTTCCTTCCTCCTTGTCCCCAACCCACAGGGGGCTCCTTTCTGTGGGCATACTGGATCAGTCCATTGGGTAGGGAGATATGACTTGCACAATTGGTAGCCAGTTTTTGTCTCCTTTGTGTGTTGTTGCTGAAGGGGCCAATGACTCTGGATATTTTCCCCAACCAAGGCTCTTACAATCTTTCCATCCCCTTTTCTGCTCAGTTCCCTGAGTCATGGTGGGTGCTCTTTTGTTTTTTTTTGTTTTTTTTTCTTTTGTTTTTATTTTATTTTATTTTTTATTTAATATATTTATTATGAGTAGGTGTATACATTGTATGAGCAAATCTTGAGAAGGTGACCCCATTTCCCTCATCTCTGACCCCTACCAACGGGGTAATTCCTGGGTACACATACTAGATCTGTCCATAGAAAAGGAGGTTATGAACTGCACCAGAGGTAGCCAGTTTTTCTTTCCTGTTTTTTTTCTTCACCCTTTGTGGAATATTGCTGAGGAGGACAATGTCTCTGGTTATTCTCCCCCACCATGACTCATGGATTCCCTGAGTCATGGTGGGTGAGTTATGTCTGAATTATTGTTGAGGTCTTAAGTATCTCTGGACCTATGCTCTGATTTGTATTGGGTATCATTGGTGTCTGTCTCCATTGACCTTTCATTGGTTACCCGACTTGCTATGGTGATTGGTCTCCTGTTTGTCTCATCGGTCTCTTGTGTGTTTCATTTGGGCCCTGTGTGAAGGCCAGGGGTATTATGTCTCTTGCCAGGATGTCAGCCATCATCCAATGTCTTGTTGGTGGAATTGGGTTGTCACTGGCTCTCTCACTGCCTTGTGAAAATTACAAAAAGAATTTCCATTGGAGAGTGAGATCAATATAGCTTAAATGAGAAAAGCATTGCTGTTATTCTTGAATTTGTGGAGGCATGTTTTATGTTCTAATATGTGGTCTATTTTGGATAAGGTCCAGTGAGCTGCAGAGAAGAATGTATATTCAATAGATTTGGGATGGAATGTTCTATATACGTCTGTTAGGTCCAGTTGATCTATGATGTTATTGAGTTCTATTATTTCCCTGTTGACCTTATGTTTGGATGACCTGTCTAAAGATGATAGTTGTGTATTAAAGTCTCCAACTATGATGGGCTTGGAGTTTTTGTTTTGTTTTCTATTATTTTCTGCTTTATGAAATGTGGTGTACCTGTATTTGGTGCATGCATTTTATGATGGTGATATTCTCTTGTTGGATTGTCCCCATGTTGAATAAGAAGGTCCTTTGATTGTCCTTTTGAATAGATTTTCATTTGAAGTCTATATTGTCAGATATTAGTGTAGCAACACCTACTTGTTTTTTTTTTCCATTAGCTTTGAAGATCATCTTCCATCCTTTCACCCTGAGAAGATTCCTCTCTTTAGAGGTGAGGTTGATTTCTTGGATACAGTAGATGGAAGGATCTATTTTTTGATCCATCCTTCTAGCCTGTATCTTTTTATGGGAGAGTTTAGATGATTAATATTGACAGTTAGAACTATGAGGCTTGTCTCACTCCCTGCCATGGTGTAGGGTGTATGGGATTTGCTGCCTCTCTTGTTATTTTGTCCCTTCTAGGCTTGATTATTGTGATCAACTTCTGGAGGATTTTTGGGTTTGGTTGCTTGGCTATTCTCTGTGGAATATTTCAGGTATAATCCTCTGTAGGTTTGGTTTAGTGACCATATAATTGAAGAGCTGGCTTTTGTCTTGAAATATTTTCCTTTCTCCATTCTTCAAGAGGGATACTTTCATAGGGTAGAGTAGTTTGGTCTGAAACCAAGGTGATTTAAATTTTGGAGTATGCCATTCCAAGCCCTTATTACTTTTATGGTTTCTGAGGAGAATTCAGTTGTAACTCTGGTGGGTATGCCTTAACATATGGAGCAGGGACTGGTAAGGAGCCAAGGCACAGCTCCCTCACCTGGCCTTGCCTAGAGTCAGGAGCTGGGGGGGGGGTGCAAGTTCCCATGGATGCCCAAGGAGCAGGTTGAAAAAAGAGACTTATAAATAGATTTATAAAGAAGTCCACAACTTCTGAGGCACCTAGCTCATTATATCACAAGAAAATGCGTTCACACAACCAGAGAATAGAAAATGGTAAATTTTGGGCTAGTTTGTAAACTCAAAGATGTCAAGTGTATTTGAGAAGAACAATTAATTTTCCTTAAGGAACTTCTTTTGCTTAAGAAGTCTTTTTTTAAACCTTTCTTGTTAATCTTTCTTCCTTTAGAGAAGAGTAACCTTTTTTTTCCCCTGAATTACTTAGACTTCTTTTTCCTGTACTGTAGTGACTCTCAAGATGTATTTCCTAAATCAGTATCACCTGGGAGTTGTTAAAAATGTGAATTTCTAGGGCCCCACTAGATATTTTATGAATCAGAAACTGACAGTGGTGTCAGAAATCTTTAAGCAATCTTGTTTAGGTAATTCTAAGTCAGGCTCAGGTTAAAGAAACACTTGAATCAAAGACATTCAGTAAGACAGGTTTGCCTCATTGGTATCAATTTTAATCTTAAAAATGCATGTGAGTATAAGGAAATTCACCTGTTTTACTCCTTCTCCTCTATGCCCACATGTGTTGTGTGTATACACAAAATAGGCATACATTTTGTGTGAAATGATTGGAGATTCCACATGTCGCTCGACGGCCAGCAGATACCTCTTGTTCAATGTTCAAACATCTTCATTGTTTTCCTTCATTGCTTTAATATCAATGTTCAAACATCTTCATTGTTTTCCTTCATTGCTTTAATATCAATGTTCAAACATCTTCATTGTTTTCCTTCATTGCTTTAATAAGTAGATATTAATATTATGGATGCTTATTTTCCCTTTGTATGTGGTAGAAAATTATTGAAGAGGATATGAACTTAAATAAAATTCTCTTTTAACGATCTGTGTGAGAAGGAAAGTTTGTTAAAAAAAATTAAAACTCACCATTGAAGTCCAACTGAATAGTTTGCCATATTTTTATAAGTAAAACTAATGTAGTGTTTGGGAGCATAATTTACCTCTCAAAGTAAAATTTATTCTGAAATATTTAAAAAAATTATCACATATAAATTGTTCTATTGACACTATGATAGTGATGAGAAACTCAAAGTAAGAAAGGGTGATCTCAAGAAATTTCAAAGAACAGTGGGGGAAGTAGATACTTAAAACAATTTTAATGGATTCAGATAGGTGATGATGATAATAATAGTTACCTAGTACTAAATGTCATATCAATATTATTTTGTCATATGCTTCTCACTTTCAATATTGAATTCACAGGACATAACATTGTCCCTTGAGAACAAATAACTGGTAACTAAATAGTTGTTGAATGAATGTACATATTATTCCAGAAATTTCCAAAGCCTTACACATTATGATAGACTATTATAAACAATGTGCTAAAGGAGGAAGAAAAGAAAGATTATGTTATCAAGGAACTGAGATGAATTTTCTTTCATGGCTTCTTAGTCTCATTAATAAAATGAATAGGAAATGGACACTGAAGAACACTTGAGGACAAATATTTTAGTGCTTGGAAGAAGCACAATAGAGAAAGCAAGTGGAAAATCTGGATAGCTGCCTGGAGGAGAGGATGGATAATAGTGAGGCAGGAAGAAAGAAAGTCATGCCTGCCTTTAGAGTTAAAATCCAGAAAATAGGCAGATTCAGCAATGGAGGCCAGCAAGCAGCTTGCCTGGCAATGAAAATCTCTTCAGAGAAGTAGTGAGAAAATGCAGAGTGCCTGGGCAAGCATGCTTAGGGCTTTGGCCAGTATTCAAAAAAGAGATAGAAATGGAGAAAAGGGAAAGTTACACTTTTGGAGTTAACACTCAGAAAATCAGGAAACTCCTGCAAAGAAGAACTTCCAATAACTTCGTTGTGGGAGTGGCTTCTGTGGGTATAATTCTGCGGGGGATAATTATTCTTCCCACCTCATCAGTATTTCTCTAGGTGAGGGGTGAATCTCTGGGTAAAGTGATAAAGTTTGGTGGGAATATATATATATATATATATATATATATATATATGCATATAATCTTTATTATTCAAAAGTAGATACATTGTTGTATGGGCAAATATTGTGTTGGTCCCCCATTTCCCTACTCCCTGTCCCCACCACACTGAGTAACCACCTCAGTGGGAGTGTTGGATCAACCTGTGGGTTGGGGGTTATGTGTTACACAGTAGTCAGCCAGGCCCACCCCCCTTTGTGTGTTGTTGCTGAGGGGGTCAGTATCTCTAAATATTCTCCCCCACCAAGGCTCTGACGGTCTTTCTGCCCACTCTTCCTCTCAGTTCCCTGAGTCATGGTGGGTGGGTTTTAAGTCTGCTTTATTGTTGAGATCTTAAAATACACATTACTTCTGGTTTGGGATATTTTGGAAATCCATGTCTGTCCTGTTGACTTATCCTGGGTTGACTTATTGGCTGTGGTTATAGGTCTCTCACTTATCCCACTACTCTTTCAAGGGTATTATTTAGGGTCCATTTGATAGGCCTGGGGAGGTTCATCTATTGTCAGGGTGTCAGCCATCCATCTGAGGCTATTTGGTGGGTTTGGCATGACCACAGCTCTGCTTTCTGCAAAATATAAACAGAATCTCCATTGGAGAGTGATATCAGTATAGGCTAAATGAGATACACATTTCTAATTTGACAAGATTCTATTGGGATTAGCCTCTCTGTAGTTCTCTGGTAAAGGGAATTTCTCCTTGGAGCCCATGTTTTTGGGTTCCAATAGGGTTTTGGGCTAGGTCTCACTTCCAGTTAAGAGTTCCTAATCACTGAGTGGATTTCTTGGCCAATTTGAAAGCTGATTATTGCCCCCCGGGTTTTCGCACCTCTGTTGCCCAAGTGATCTCTTCTTGGCTTGCTGCTCTCTTCCAGAGGAGAGTGAGTTCAGCCTTCTTATGGTGACAGTCTGCGTTTTATATGTCAGTGGTTTCCAGTTTCTCCAAATATCATTGACCAATTTCCCCTGGCAGTTTATGCAGTGCCTTCCAGTACTGCACTTGCTACACTCTGGGGGATGATTTCCATTCTGGATCCCATAGAGTCTCCCTGTGTTGTTTGATGACTCTCTGTGGTTTCTTTAGCAATAGGATCTTACCTTTGGCCTGGGGTGGGTATTCAAGAGTTTTGTCAGAATCCTGTCTTGTTTTACGGACCTTGTAGGTCACTTTGATCAACAGCTCATTATGGAAAGGAACTCATGACTGGGACTGGGAGTTGCAGGTCTGATCTATTTCATGGGGTTAAGCTTCCTCCCCTTCTTTTCATGGCCCCTCTTACCAGGTGATGCCCATTTCTTCCTTAAGCGCTAACTATATGAAAGTAAGGATTCTATGATTTTGATTCATAATTGATTTAGCTTGTTGTATATGGTCCCCTTCCCCTCCCCCCCATTCCTTCTACCTTTTTCATAGCCTCTCATCTCCCCTGACAGGTTAGCTTAGAGTTTAATTGGTGGGATTAACTTTTAAGGGATAGGAGCATAATCATATTCTTGGAATAGTTTAGAATGTCATGTGTCCACCCAGGGCCAAAGGTAAAACTCAAATTCTATTTTGTCCAAGAGGAAGTAAACACCTTTTTTTCTCAACAAAGATCTGATATTTCCACCCTCCTTTCTCAAATGGTAAAGAAGTAGTGGGATCCAAAATTGATGATAATGGAGGCTTTTATGCTTAATGGTCTCCAAGCCTGCTGAATGCCTAACTACTTTATTAAGGAAGGTTTCCTAGGGAAATTGAGGAGATATTTCAGGTAATGTGACGAAGAATACAAATTGGATAGCCACAGATAAAGATTGGTGGTGAATTAGGCACATTTAAGTCAGAAAAGAGTGAGAATGCAAGCTGTTTTGTTAATTCAAGGAAAAGAGGATGCTGATTGTGAGGGTTGGGGAGGAGGGAAGTGGTGAGAAGACTGGGAAACTGCATGTTACATATAATTTTGATAGTGCCTCTTTTAACTTCAGCGTTTCACTAAGTGCAATCCACTGAACACATTCACTTTCTATTTTTTGTTTGTGAATTTTGTGTATGTAAATAAAGTGTGCATAAATTAACGCATGTTCATAAACATTGGTACACATGTGTATATAAGTGCATATAGAGTTAAGGTATTAACATCAGGTATCTTCCTCATTCTCTACCTTGATTTTTTTTTCAATATTTTGTTTCTGTGTGAGAGGGAGAGAGAAAAAAAGGAAAGAGAGAAAGAAAGAGAGAGAAAGAATTGGTCCTCAGAGCTTCTTCCCATGGCAAAAGAACTCTAGACACATGTGTCACTTTGTGCATCTGTCTTTATATGGGTACTGGGGGAATCTAACTCAGGTTGTCCGATTTTGTAAGTAAGCACCTTTAATTAGTAAGCCCCAGCCCTCTTCCTATGATTTTTAGACAAAATCACTTGCTACAGTTACAGCTCACCAATTCAGCTAGACTAGCTTGTTTGCAAGCCTGAGATACTCCTGTTCCTACTTCTCCAGTGCTGAGATTGTGGGTGCATACCATTACACCACATTATTATTTGGGTTATAGGGATTAGAAATCTGGCACTTAACCTCCTATAGTAAGAGAATTACCCTCTAAGCCATCTGTCAAATCCCATAGAACACTTTTCACAGTCAGCTGGATGGTTTTGTTATTTGTGTCCAAAAACTATTGGATCAGTCTCAACCTGTGAAGACATGGATACTCTGTTCTTTTAAAACTCTGGTCGGTCTCAACTGTCAGATGGCCATCAAATTTTAGAAATCTCTCTAGGCTGTTGATTTCCACATCAGCTTCATTCACTTTCAGGGTTTGTTACACCCTAGTCCGTACCTTCTGAGTTGTTGGTCCAGTTAGGTTGGGTGGGTCTTAGAATTTGCATTTCTGTCAAGTCTCCAAGGTATTCTAATGCTGGTGCTTTGTGCACCTTGACTTATATATTGGAGAGAGATATAAAAAGACAAGAAAACTAGTTAGGGGACAGGTAAACATATCCTGACTTACCCAGGATTTGGACTGAAGACAGAATCTCACACAGGAAGTACAAAATACTGGGCCTTCTGGGCCTTGTTTCCTGTCCACCATGAAATTAACCTCCCTCCCCCCAACCCCTATCTCATAGCAATTGTTTCCTCCTTACTTTAAAGTGATTGGAAGGAAAGTAAATAAATGTTAAAAACTTTAAAATACATGCCATTCATCTATTTTCTCCTTTAAATATCACATAGTTATCTTTGCCTTTGCAATGTTTCAGTAAGTTTTGCCTCCCGTTTGTCCTTTGACCTTTGCCTTTTGGAATCCAGATATGACAGTGCCCTCCCTCTCACCACAGATAAAATTCTACTGCAGTTTGGAGTGGAAAAATATGAGCACATTTTTAAAGACTTTACTTGAAACAAAGACTCCTAGAGCAAACATAATTTAGCTGATTAAGTGTTTTATTGAGAGACCTTTTGCCATCAAACAACTTCCTGTCAGTAGTCAGCAGGTAGTGGGAATAGCATGGAAGATGAGCAGAAGGCTTATTACAGGTGAGAGACCAGTGGCACCACCTGCAGTTGGAGACATCAGAAGCAGAAAACAGCCCACAAGCTGCAGAAAGAACAGCCCATAGAGCCTGCCAAGATAAGGAGCCTTTTAAATCACAGCCCAGTCCTTCAGGTTTTATGCTCAAAATATGAATGCATGGGTCTGTCCTGACTAAGAGCTAACAGATAAAAACGCCTCTTTTTACCCACACTCCAAACTCCCTTTGTTTATTTATTCTCTTCCCATTCCAAATTCTCTTTTAAAAATATTTATTTGACACAGAGAAAAGCAGAGAAAAGGATGCAGACACAGAGAGAGAGAGAGAAAGTGTGTGAGTATGGGCAGGCCAGGGCCACTTACCACTGCAAATGAATTCCAGAGGCATGTGGCACGTTGATTATTTGGCCTTATGTAGGTACTGGAGAATTGAACTCAGGCCTTCAGGCTTTGCAAGCAAGCACCTTCATCACTGAGCCATTTCGCCAGACCCCATCTTGAGTTTTAATTTGCGAATGCAGTGTACCAGGGATTCTAGTACAACTGAAGATGTAAATAACTATTTTAAACTTCACTTACCAATGTAACGGACCCTGAAAACCACATCATTATTTTTCTGTACATGTAAATAAGTTTTAAAAAACATTCAAAATTGATTCCTATCCAGTTTTCTAGATGAATTTCTAATATTGACTCTAAAGTTCAATATTAATAATGCCATTACCCATATGCCATTAGGATCCAAGTAGCCAGAATTTTAGAAATTTGGTTTGGTCTATAATTGTGAAAGTTCTCTAAATCAGAGAAGTACAGATCCAGCTGCTATTAAAATACTTTTCAAACTAATCAATCTTATTAGTGGCTGCTAATCAGCCAGGGTGGCTCATTAACCAGCTAGGAATATGAAAATTCATTTTCAAGTCACTCTGTCAATTATAGACATGGTCAAATGATGTTATATGAGTTTGCTAAGGTTAAGAGGAAATAAGCAGCTTATGGCCTTAACTGTGAGGGAAAACAAGAGTGGAAGAATTCATACAACCCAAGGCTGATTCAATTAATATTTTTCCCTTTGTCCATATTTTCACACACCAGTAGACACCTTGTATGAAACCCATCATAAAACACAATGTGGTCCAAAAGAAAAATAAATAAATGAAAGACAGTAGAAAGGCAACTAGGGACTAGTTGGGAGGAAGAAAGGCATTATTAAGAATGGGGCAAGAGAGGACAATTAGGGATGAATATGATTAAAATATATACATGTATCACAGTGTCATAATGAAACCTATTATGAATAATTAATATGTATTAATTAAAAGACATTTTTATTCAATGATGATAATCTTTTTTCTCCTTTAAATCTACCTAATCCTCATTGATGCATCAGAAATTGATCAACTCCCTATTATAGGAACTGGTGATAAATAGGAGAAAGACACACCACTGTATTCAAAAATCCTAATAGAGATAGAGTGATTATAAAGACAAAAATAAGTTCAATACTATGAACTTAAAGCAGAGACCCCATGATGCTTCCTCAATGCTGTTATCAGTCTCCAGACAAAGGATCACAGAAAGCAAGGAAGCATAATTCTATAAGATGGAACAGTTTGTAGAGACTTTTAGTTAAATAAAATTGGGCATGGTTCCAACAGGTCTGATCTTCCAGAGGACAAGGAGAGGCCTTTTCATTTGTATACATTCAGTGCTTGGTACAGGACTTTATGAACATGAGAGGAAGACACTTTGGTGTGCCTCACTGTGAGCAAGAATGAGAAAGAAGGTGTCATATGAGAAAACAAGAGAGGGATGAAAGCTTGACTCCAGGAAACCATGTCTGGTTTTTCCCAATCTTGGTTTTTAGACCAAGATTAGGACAAGATAGGAAAAGATGCACTGTAGACCTGTTAAGAGTTTAATATGCATAAATATGTCACACAATGGAATGGCCTTAGTATTCACTACTGCTTGACAATCCTCAATCTTACAGGCTCATGGAACTTTTTACTACCTGATCTATTCCATTAGGATTCTATTGGCATATATATTTTGGATACAGCTAACAATAAGATTTACTGTGTAAATTTTGTTCTCTATCCACTTCTCCTTTGCTACTAAATTAATGTGTATTATAGTCCCTTGGTATAATGTAAGAGGAAGTCTCACAAAGAAGAAAAGGCACAGGATTATAAATTATAGAAAATTACTCTCCTAGTACAAAAGCACTATGAATAATAAAAAATATGAGCTATTCAGTTATTAAAATTAAGTTTGAAATAAAGGAAAAAAATACTCAGGACACTAACCACAAGTACACCTCTGCAATGAATTTAGAAGTTGCTAACTTCCAAGATGTTTGTTGGCATTGATGGTGATGATTGAAGTGGGTCTTTCATACACTCTGAGATTCAGTTCTTTCCAGCTTCTTTAGTTGGAAAACTCAAGGAAAATAAAGCTCACAACTCTTTGTCCATAGATAATCTCCTCCTAGCTCCAGATTGGAAGACTCCTATTATTTTTAAAAAATATATTTTATTTATTCATTTTCAAGCAGAGAGAGAGAGAGAGAGAGAGAGAGAGAGAGAGCGAGAGAGAGAGAGAGCGCACCAGGGCCATCACCTTGTGGGTTTAGCTTATGTGGGTCCTGGGGAATTGAACCCGGGGCCTTAGGCACTGGAGGCAAGTGCCTTAACTGCTGAGCCATCTCTCCAGCCCGGAAGACTCCTATTTGATGCTCCCTACCCCCCCAAAAATATATGGTTCTTCCAAGACACCTTTTTAAATTTAAGTTAAAGTTCACAGAAGGCAGCCTTCTACTTTCATCGAGAGTGCAGTGTATTGTATGCATTAGTGATAGCCTTGGATAATGGACTAACATTCATTCTTATCTAAGAATGTCTTCATGGATTTTCAGTTGATTTTGCATAGGAACTGCTGTCAGGTGAAAGAAATTGTGCAGCTGGTGTATAGAAACTTGAAAATGGCTAAAAGAGTTGTATGAAAGGTCTAAGAAGATTTTTCTCTTAATTAGATAGTATTTTAGCAACTAGCCATATTTGTGGAGATCGGTACACCTGGCAGGCTTTTGTTTGTGATACAGTATACGACTTGGTACTGTACTGTGTGAAGCCATAGGTTTGGAGGAAGCAATGCAATTATTTGTATTCAGAGAACTTCTTTTTAATTTTTTTTTGCCATTTTCAATGGGACCTCTTTGCAGATGTTTATAGTTTTCTCCCCATCTTGCCACTCTTAAATAAATAAATAAAGATTAAATGAAGAACACATAGACCATTTCTCAGTTTGGCAACTCTCTTTCATGGCTTTTGTTTAAAGTTATCTAATGCCCTTTCTCTTAAGTAGTTCCTGGCATTGACAGTATGATCAATAAATGGAGTAATGGATTAAAGTGTGGCTCAGAAAGAAGTACGAGGAAATTAATTCAATCTATTCATTTATTAATATGTCCATTTAGGTTGTCAAGGAGGAAAGCCTTTCCTCTACCCTCTTTAGTTTTCTGCTGGGGAACTACAAATTAAACTGACGAGGAACAGATTAGCAATAGAAAGACACTTTATCCACCTAAGTATGTAGACACTCACATAAAAGAAGCTCAAATAGCTGTTTATCATTTGAGGCTAACAAATGAACTATATAGGAATTTCCACTATCAAAATCATGAAAAATAATAGGGAAATATATTGCTGACAGAAAGGGAAAGGTAATTCTTATTTCATACAACTTCACTTCCCACCAATAACTTCCCATCTCTGGTGACAGGAATATCTTGCCTTAGCCCAGGAAGCCTCATTTAAAGAGGAATTTATGATAGCTTAAGTCCTTTGGATGGTTCTCCTTTTAACCATATAAGGAGAATGCTGGGAATTTTTTTCTGTATTGGTCGATTCAAAAATGACAAAATCAAAATAACCCCCTTTCCCCAGTGATGTATGTTTGATCCCTTCTAGGTGTTCATTTCTTTGACACATGTTTATCAAACATATTTTGTCTGCAATTAAACTTTCAAAAACATAAACAAATTTCTACTTTTTTGACATTTATATTTAAGTAGAGAGTGACTGAGAACATTATATGTGCTTCTTACATATATACATACTCATGATTTTAGGTAATGACTCACACAATAAATAAACCTGATAAAAAAGTTAAAAAATGATGATCAGAGCAAAGCCAAAAAGCATATTACAGATTGTAATTAAAAAGTTAATGCTTTCTCTAATTTTGATGTAATGTAATTGGAAAATTTAGCCAAAGGGAGTGAATGAATCACACTCTTTTTGTTCAAGGAAGTAATTTTTGTTGTCGAAGGAGAATAAACCAAATTACTTATACTCCTGGGTGGCTTACACTAAGTTAGAGCTGTGGGATCAGGTGAAAGCATTGAGAATTGAGAAGCTTCAGTGGCAGATGTAAAATGAAGCATAGGAATGATTGAGAAGAAAATTCCTGGTCCGTGCTAGTGCCACTACATTTCAGGGAAGAACATTTTGGTACATATGGAACAATTAAACCAATAGTTTTCTTTTGTTCAGGGACTGTCTCTGGAGCTTGTTAGACATTCAAGTGGTGTTGCTAGGAGCAAAGTGGGTAGATAAATCTGGAAGGCAATAACGTAATTATGGCTGCTGTATAAATATAGAAACCCTGGGTTTTTAGATATTATTAGAAGACATGGTACTGGGTGAAGTTTTCTAGGAAGAAAGTTTGAGGCTTTGTTCTGAAGAGGGACCCTGTCTTTCAAAGTAAGAGGAAGAAATACTCAAAAGAGACTAGGAAATAATAGATATAATATATTAAAAAGTCAGGGAAATAAAAGCATAATATCTCTCAAACCAAAAGAATGAAAACAGTGTCAAATGTTGGCCAAAATTCAATTAGGCAGACAGAAATAATTATGGATCTCATAGGTGACCTTGACCAAAAGTTTTGGGAAGCACACATCAAAAAACTATTCATAGTGACTTAAAAAGATCGGAGATGCTATCACTGTGATGACACTGTTGTTCATACATCAAATAAGTGGCATTCATTGAGTATTTCCTATGTATAGTAGTAAAAGTTCATTGTAGTGGGGGAGAAAATATTAAGATCAGAAGTGTTCCCTAAATTGGTATAATAAAATCTATAAAGAAACTGGAGGCGAAGTCTCTTTTCCAACACAGAAAGTAGAAGATGAGATTTTCTGAGATGTATAGAACATAATAAATGAAGACAACTATGAAATATCAAAAGACGATAGCCTGAGAAATTACAAGAAATCTACTGTGATGGAACATTGGAATGTTTGGGGAACTATGTAAGCTGGATGCAGTCAATGATATCAGAGTCATATGAAAAAATGATAGAGGAAAGTTACATATTCAATGATCTATTTTAAGTGGGTTATATAGAATGGACAAGAAGATAAATACTAGAGGTATAGAGACAAATTTGTAAAATCTAATAATAATGTAGACGTGAAAACACATTCAAATCACATGTAAATTATCCAGTCCCCCTCCCTCAGTGTAATATGGGTGGGGGAAAAACCATAAGAGTATATATCCTGATGGGAATATGACCAATTTGTAATTATGTTCATATAATAAAAATTTCAATTAAAAAATGAAACATTCTTGAACCAAAAAAGCCAGTCCCCAATATTCACAATTCTGTGTATTTTCATTTGGTATATCAATTATATTAAAGTATTTATTATCCTCAATTTCTACTGAGGCTAGAAGCAAGTGGAAATAAGGCATTCCTTATTCAGTGATAATTTTTTAGCAAGAAGTTGCATCTTTCTCACTAACTAAATATATTAGATCATCTGGATAAATTTCTGTGGTAATTTAGTGACATAATGTTAACATTGAAACTTGCACAATTAACACCAGAAGATAGTCTTTTCAATATCCACTGACTTTGCAAATATTTTAAAAAATGATCAAATTATACTCCTAATTTAAGGTTTCGTTAATAATTTTAAAATGTAGATTGAAATAAATGTCCTATAATAAAAATGATTTTGCCTGATAGATAGGAATGATATCATGAGGTCAAAGTTTGGTAATGAGCATCAGTTTTAATTATGTCCAGGAAATTAAAATGGAACTGAATAAATTCCTTAGTATATCCAATAGTTGCTTGTGAAGTTGAAGGAAGAAAATGCTTCAGCATAAAGAACAGCCAATGCTGTCTCCTGTTAGATGGCCAATCCTCCTCTGGTTTAGAGAAAGTTCCCATTGTGGTTTCTACAATGCAGATTTTGTTGCCTTGAAATTGTTCATGAAAAGCAGTGACCACCAAAGTTGTCTGATCTTCCATAGAAGCTCTGAGAAGCCATTTGTTATCCAGTGCATTTTATTGCTTCTAAGATGCATATTGTTTTAACATGATTGAAGACAGATATGCCTCAGAGTCGATGTCACTGCAACTGTGACTTATTTATTATTTCCTATCCACATGTAAATTTGAACTTATCCACTCATATTGTCATCAAATTTATTGTTACATCAATTAATAGTAATTATTACAACAAGACACAAAATACTTATCTAGTTGAACTGTAATCTTGAATTTTCTAATAACTAGCTGGGTTATTTTAGTTGACTTAACTAATTTGTCTTCATATTCCTAGTCAGTGAAATTACAAAAGTTTTCTTCTACTATAGTAGTCTGATAAATCTATTGAACTGATGAATATATCCATTTCTGCTGTCTGGGACAGAACACCAGATTACCACATATCCAGTCTCCATGTGGGGGAGAAGGCAATGGCTTTACATGGAGCTATGATTCCCTGGGACGTTATTAAAGTTGCCTTGCTCAAGACAGCTGAGACATGCCACACCATAATCTGAAGCATAAGAGGTAGCCCTCAATTTTGAAAGAAAAAAACAAGTTTTGTCTTTTAGTTCTAAGTAGCAGTATGATACAATCCATTGCATAGTCAAATCTTCTACACTATTTATTTTTCCTACAATGTAAAATCAAAGAGGATGAATACCCTGCCACTATTGAACCTTCCTTCATATTGCCAAAATCCATGCTCCTTACTGTGAAGTCGTCAACCATCATGACATACTTTCCTCCCTTGTGTCCTATAAAACCATCATACATAGTTTATGAATACAGCCAGCTGTCTATTCCATGGGTTGTTTGCCCCTGCATAACCCATATAATCAACATTTTCTTCTGTACATCATTGTCTACAAATCAGCACATCAGAGACCTTTTGAGAAATGTAGATGCTAAGTCCCTGTCTCAGACCTGGTGGATCAATCAGAATCACTTGGCATGCAGAGCAGCAATTTGCATGTTATAAAACCTCTCAGTGATTGGATGCACACTCACGGTTGAGTATCACTGGTCCCCAACATTCTTTCCTAGCCTTCTTTTAACCATTATTTGAATTACAGGGATAGAATCTCCTGAAACTTGATGACATTTCTTTGTCATGCATTGCCTTTAGGGCATCTTACACTATTTAGCCCATAAATAAACCTCAATAAATGTTTTCTTTGCCAATAAATGAGTTAATCAAATGTATTATTGCTGCCCTTGAGGTATTTTAATTTTGTTTGCCAAAGAAAATATAACCCTATAGATTGAGAGAAAAATGCATTGTCATGTATAATAAAATAATTATGCTGTATAATGCATGTTAGAATCTACTCCATAGGAAAGATGGCTCAGCAGCTAAGGCACTTGCATGCAAAACATAGCAACCGGATTTCGATTCCCCAGTAGCCATGTAAAGCCAGGTGCACAAAGTGGCACATACATTTGGAGTTCATTTGCAGTGGCTAGAGGCCCTGGGAAGCCCAGTCTCTGTCTCTGTCTCTGTCTCTCTGTCTCTCTGTCTCTGTCTCTGTCTCTCTCTCTCTATGTTTCTCTGCTTACAGGTAAATAAACTAAAAAATACTTTTAAAAAGTGAGATTATTGGTGAGAGCTACCTGAAGAAAGGTTTGCTGAAAAGTCAGGGGATGGATGCAAAGGAGCTGTTGTGAAGAGATCTGAGCTGACAGAAATGCAGGGTTTTTGAGAAATCTGAGCACTGGTTACCACTGAATTCTAATATTTCTTGCAAAACTACAAAAAATGTTTTGACTGCTGTAAAAAAATTTATTTAGAACCTAGGTTTTATCCAAAGGAAAATATAGACCCAGATAACTAGAATTTTATTGGATAAGAATTTGACAAATAATACATAGCAATAGCTAATCCATGTAGGTATCAGGTTGCTACAGAAATATGTTCAGATTGTAAGCCTTAGAGTTCTTATTAATCCAAACTAAGATGGGGTTTATCTTTTTAACCAAGTTTCTCATTTTTCATTAATCTACAGTTGTCTTTACTAAAAACACTTTAGAAATATCAGTCGCTATGCTTTATTCAGTTTTAAGAAGCTATAGCTCTTTCAAATAAATTGTTGAAAGAAATAGGCCTATTTGTCTTTGGAAAAAAATCATGGAGAAATGACTGCAACATGTGTCTGCATAGATAGTAATAAAATATGAGTTGAGTTCCTGTCTTTTGGAACTGCATTTTTCTATCCTTCTGCATATATTCATGTCATAGGGTTGGTTATGATAAAATGGTGCATGTGTATATAGAAGTATAACCTCTGTGTACTGTATAGCATATCTTTAACATACACATTAAGGTTTGAAGTATAGACTAACTATGAAATGTATTTGGTGTTGTTCCTTAAATAAACACGGATATTATATACAGTTTGAGCATTTATTTGGCCAACTGTCTGAGAAATTTCCATTTGATTTATATATAAAGTTTAATTCAAATGATCTGCCTTTGATTTTGGATACTTTCACTGAAAAAACTAGGAGATGCTCATTTTCCTTTTTTAGCTTTTTGACATGATACCATCTGCCTCCTTTTTCCTGCCACAAGTAATAGCAATTTTACAATGTCAGGTCACGTTGCAGAAAGAGGTTGGAGACATGCTACCACCATATTTATTTAGGAACCTGAAGCATATTTTTACGAGAAACAGAATGTCCTTCATGTGACTACATTGGCATTTTACATGCATCATAATGATTTTTCTCCAAGGGAAGCTAGCCATGTGGAACTGGAGCCATTAACCAGTTTTTCAGTGGATAAATGCTGTCACCTGGGGAAAGTGTCAGAAAAAAACACTCTCCTCTCCAGTTGGTTGTTAGAGGAAGAGAATTATATAGATTAATGTATTTACCACAAGGTGGCCTACCTTCAATTCTAATACCAAATATCTCATTTTTGTGACTTCAGAGTCAATATTCCAATATTTACATAATGGCAGAATGAAAATTATCTGTACTGGATGTAAGTAGACAGAATATCACTTGTGGCTATTATTGATGAAGAAAGTAATCAATTTCAGAATCAGCCTGAGCCCCCACCATTCCACACTTTGACTTTCAGTTTCCCACATGCATTCTAGAAATATAAGAGTGAGCTAAAGACTCAGACAATTAGGGAAGAATAAAAGAAACCTTTTTATTGGAAAAAATGATTTTTCAACATGGGAAGTCTGTATCTTTGAGTGAAGAAAATTGTATGAAAGCTAAGTTGTAATTTTTTGGTGTTCTTTTTTCTGGCTTCCTGACACTGCAAACAAACTCCAGATGTATAAGCTACTTAGTGCATCTGAATTTACTTGGGTATTAAGGAAGTACAATCAAGCCATCAGGCCTTGCAAGCAAGTGCCTTTAAACTCTGAGCCATCTCTCCAGCCCCCTAAATTGTAATTTTCAATACAGTAGTAGCTATTGAAAATATTTTTGATATATGTTATTTTGTTTAATTTTATGATGAATGTGACTGGTTCAATATAGTTGTCATTGGTGGTGATCTTATTTGGATATATTCATCAGAATTTGTCCTGGTCAGCTTCTTAAAACTAACAGTATCTTTGGCTGGAGAAATGGCTCAGCAGTTAAGGCACTTGCCTCCAGTGCCTAAGGACGTGGGTTCAATTCCCCAGTACCCACATAAGCCAGTCTCTCTCTCTCTCTCTCTCTCTCTCTCTCTCTCTCTCTCTCTCTCTCTCTCTCTCTCTCTCTCTCTCTCTTTGCTTGGAAATGAATAAATAAAATATTTTTTAAAAAAATCTAACATTATCTTAAGTAATGCTTAAGAGTCTGTACAAAGTGAAGTAACTATGGAGGGGCCAGCAATGTAAAAATATAATACAAAAATTATACTCGAAAATCTGTTAGATGTCCTATGTATCCTATAGTTTCCTCTTCAGAACACTGAACACAAACTTTATAAGTGTCTTTTATTAATGTCATTCACTAGGCTACAAATTACGTAAGGTCAGGATTCTTGCTCATTTTATTTAACTCTCCATCATATACAAATTCACAATGCCTTGAAACAAATTAGCAATTCAAAAATGCCTATTAGAAAAAAAGGATATGCTCCTGAAGGAATAGACATTTCTCTAAAGACAACAGACAAATCAATTCTTTCTTATTGAATGTTTGGATATATTGAGAATATTCTGACTCTTCTAGCTCTAATATTCAGTGATGTGATAATTTCCTTTATAACATATTTTAAAATAGGTGTTGCATGATATTAGCTATTATTTATTTATTCACAAGGAAACAGATAGAGATGAGAGAGAGAGAGAGACAGAGAGAGCTCTCTATGCATTCCAGGTTGTGTATCCACTGCAAATAAACTCTAGATGCATGTACCACTTTGTGCATCTGGCTTCACTTGGATACTAGGGAATCGATCCTAGTGTCTCAGGATTTGCCTTACCCAGTGAGAAATCTCTCCAGCCATTAGTTATTTTTTGAGTCAGGGTCTCACTCTAGGCCAGGCTTACCTGAAAATCACTCTGTAGCTCTGGCTGGCCTTACATTCTTGATGATCCTTCCATGTCAACCTCTCTGGGAGGTATGTGCTATCAGATCCCTCCAGAATTGTTTCTGGAATTAAGAGGCCCTGAGTGTTATCCACTCTTATGACAATGTTGTTCAGTCCTACACCATTGCTGTTAGTTTTCAACAGTTTCTGTGATAGCTAATTTTGTGAGTCACCTTGCCTGAGACATGGGGTGCCCAAATATCTGATTAAACTTTCTGGGCCTACCAGTTATTAGTTGTTAGTAGATGAGACAATGAAGTTAATATTTGACTAGGTAAATTGATTAAAGGAGGTGATTACCTTCTATTTAAATTGGCCTCATCCAATGAGTTGAAAGCCTGACAAACAAAAAGAATGTCCTTCCCTTTGCAAGAGAAAATTTATTCTGCCTGACTCCTTTCAAGCTGGAAATATCTTGAATTTGGACTGAAACTGAAATATTAGCACTTCTCGAGTCTGGAGACTACTGGCTGTCCTATCTGGGAACAACATGAGCTCTCAAGGGTCTCTGGCTTGATGCTTCATCCTATAGATCTTGCATGTTTAACAACAATGAGTGGATTCTGTCTTTGTATACATTAACCAGTTGTTTTTTTTTTTTTCTCTAGGGAGTCCTAACAAATACATCCCTTATTCACAATTTCTACTGACATAGAGTTTCTAATTGAGATCTATTTACCGTGATTAATCCAGCTGTTTTGCTAACAGTTAGTGATCAGATCACAGATATTTAGGTCATTTAAAATAATTTTGTTCTTGATGTTTCATAGACTCATATACTGAAGAGCATAGAAGCTATCTCTTTAGGATGAGGCACTTAAATGAAGTAGTAAAGGTCTCATTTGAATTTCTATTTAGCTCCTTACCAGTGTTCTCGGATGAAGCATGCTCTATTGGAATATCAGTTCCAATTGATATCATTTTCTTCTCTGTAATCTCTGCAGAACTCTGGAAAGGTGGCTCGTTGCCTATGAAGATCAATTTGTCTTAATCATATGTGTAAGATTTGGCACAAAGAAAAAGAAAGTAGCCTTGTCTAGGTCCTAAAGAAATATTTTCTCCTATTTCATGTCTACTTCACCTGCCTATTGATGACATTATCCAAGTGGAGATATTGAACTGAAGTGACTGATTAGGAAGATAACTGCAGAAAAAAATAAGTGTGGTGAATGATATAGATATGCAGAGAAATGGCTGAGATGGATGAAATAAAATCTAACTAATGACTACAAATTTTTACTTCCTGGATCTCTCAATATGAAAACATATCATTTAATTTAGACACACCTATAATATCACAGACTGGAAAAACTGAAATGGATCCATATAATCCTTCACTCAAACACTATCTCCTTCAAATGAAGAAAATGAATCCTATGGAGGTTTCATTTTAGTAACACTTCCTATCCTGGCCCTAGTGAAGGCCCCAAGATGGCCTGCAGGCAATGAGTACTTCATCATCAGGCCCCTGAATTTTGAAAGTCTTCAATTAGTTACATTATTTCAGGAGGAAAAGCCACTCTGTCACAGAAGTTACATTTTCTCCAATGAATTGATTCTGATACAGAATCATAATTATTAGGAACTTTAAACATAATTGATTCTAGGTACTTCCATGAAAATACTATTCAATGATTTTCTACTTTGACACTGAGCTGACCTTGTAATTAATGCTCTACAGTATCCCTTCATTATATGCTGTATTATAAAATATGACTTATGGGCAGGTCACCAAGTTCCAAAATGCAATTTACAACCATGAAAAAGAGCTGAGATTTGAGTGACAGTTAAATTTGAATAGATAGAGGGGAATGTTATAAAACATGAATAATGAAACATTTTAATGTGTGTGTTTATTAAATCATTAATATGATTGTTTTAGAAAGAATTATGCATCATGCAAACAATAAATGTGTAAAAATGCAAATATTTGTGTTATATGAAATAATTAAAATTAAAATTTGTTTTTCACATTAATTCTGACAATTTTCTTAAATTAAATCAATTAAAGTGTCACAAATAGGCTTATTAACTTAAATCACTTAAAGTGTCACAAATAGGCTTATTAACTTAAGCTATAAATGTTACAAATTGAGTTTAAGCCATTAATGTAAGGTTTTATAATATAATTCTGCTTAAAGTTAAATTTTCATTATCCAATAACAGCTACTATTTACTGCTGATTATGGACAAAAGTATTATATTGAGATCTTTGCAAATAGGCCTCTGTCTCAAAATTCTCACCTGAAGTACTTCTCTTTATATTTAAACACACCGTTTCTGCCTTAGACCGGGAATTCACTTGTGTTTAATATAATAAGAGGTTGAGGGCTGGAGAGATGACTCAGCGATTAAGGCATTTTACTGCAAAGCCATGGAACCAAGTTTGATTCTCCAGTGGCCACGTAAAGCCAGATGCAAGAGATGGCTAATGTGTCTGGAGTTCATTTGCAATGGCTGGAGGCCTTGGCTTGCCCTTTCTCTCTCTCTCTCTCTCTCTCTCTCTCTCTCTCTCTCTCTCTCTCTCTCTCTCTCTCTCTTTCTCTCTCTCTCTCTCTCTTTCTCTCTCTCCCTGTCTCTAATAAATAAATAAATAAGTAAACAAATCAATATAAGAGGTTGATTCTAATGACTTTAATGGAGGATGTGGCTAAGGCACTATACTCCTTGGATTGTAGAGCAGCTCTTCTCTGTGCCCCTGTACATCAAATACCTGAAAACCCTGCTGCTTTATTTAGAAAAGAAATCTATTCACATATAAAAGCAAAGTGGTATTTTATTGGCATATGGGAACATTTGTGTGTGCATGTGTGTTGGTGTTGTGTGTATAAGAGTCCTAGGAGAGGAAGGAGGAAAAAGAAGAGGAAAAGAAGGATGGAGGAAGAGAGAGAAAAAAAAACCCTAAAATTAATAGTTGATGAATTTTCTAGGAACTCAGAACACTACCTACAATTTCACTAGGAACTGTGTATCCTCTCAGAAAACTATGCGTGAGAGGTAGTGCTTCTCATGGCACTTAGATTTTCTATGTGACTCATCATTCTTCATTGGATATCTGGAAGTGTCAACAGGCTGCAAGTATCTGGCTTCTTTGGGATGTCTTCTCATATAGCTGCATAATCACAGGAAGATTCAAAAGTATTTGAATATAAGTTCTTTATTAAAAATTATTATGGTATATTATTATTCCCTTTTCATGTGATAGTTAAAGCTTTCCGCAGACCATGTTTTCCATTTTATGATATAAATTCAGTTGTTCCCAAGTGTCTGCTCTTAAAATGTGGGCCTTTTGTCTTACACTACTCACAACAGCTCAAGGCCCTAATCACTTCCAGTTTTAGAATATAGTTGTCAAATCTGCTTCTAGTCCAGCTTACTAGTTAAATATATATTCAATGTTGGGCAAATTTCCTTATCTGCCTAGATTTTTCTTTCTTCATTCGTAAGATTGACTATAATAACTTTACCAATAGAATTTTCTGGAGTAATAAATTACCAAACATAAGTAGAACAAATAAAATGATCAATAGATATGACTTTGTAGTATTTTTATTAACTTCCTTAATGGATCATAAATAGATTTCCAACGTAAAAGAATATGTAGTTGAATAACATGCTTAAATTAATAGGCATGTAGTGATTGTCATGATTAATTTCATATCACTTTTGCTCAAGACTGATTTATCTTGCCTCCTCAATTGCTGTCCAGCCCATCTCTTCTCCTAATCTGTGAGGAGTTGCTGCCTTGGCCAGGTCTGTAGAAATTGCTGAGCAAAACACTCAGCCTGTCAACTTAACTTCCTTTTTTCTACAGGTAATATATATGTCATTCAATTTTTCTTTCCTATTGTACAGCATAGCCTAAATGAACAGCCACAAGAAAAATAGTTATACTGGGACCTAGAAGTATGTTTTTCAAATCAATTATATTTACTATGCAATGGGCCTTATTATATAATGTATATCCAAAGTCAGCCTGAGTTAGAAACAGAGGCTACATGCTAAATATTTTTAATATTTGCCTATGTTTTATCAATGCAAACTTTTTAATAGTATGCTTTCTTTTGAAAATATGAATGTTTATAAACAGTGGTTACTAGAGGGACTGTAGTGAGGAGTAATAGATGCCTAAACTTTTAAATATTGATTGTTTTTGAGCTTCAGAATATACTTGAGATGCTATCAGCAATGTATGATATACCTTCAAGAGAGGTAATTTATATGCCTTTGTTTTCAGTTAATTTACAGATAAATAGCACAAGGAAAGATCCTTCTCTTCATAAATATAAATTAATGGTAGATTGACAATTGTTACGTATCTCTCATTCCACTTTATTACATCTATTCAAGTGTCAATAAGGGTAGGGCAGGAAAAGGCCTTTTATATTAAAAGTCTCATAATACCTGTTTATGGTAATGTTACCTTTACAATTAGTACATATATGAAACACTGATACTTAAAGCATATTATGCATTTATTGAAAGAGGAATTAACTCCTAATAATTTTAACACAGGGGCTGGGGAGATGGTTCAGCATTTAAAGGTGCAGCTTTCAAAGGCTGCCAGCCCAGTTTTGATTCCCAAGACCCATAAAAAGCCAGATACACAAAGTGGTATAAGAGTGCAGACTTATTTTGCAGCATCAAGAGGTCCTAGTGTGCCCCTGTGTTCTCTCTCTCTCTTTCTCTCTCTCTCTCTCTCTCTCTCTCTCTCTCTCTCTCTCTTGCTTGCTGAATGCAAATAAAGATAAAAAATAATAACTTCAACACTGCCATGCAAATTACTGAACATGACATACAGGGTACACCTGTCACAAATCAACACTGTTAACCTCCTACAGGACCAGTATCATGTTCAGAAGAAATTATAAGGATTTCAATTCAGTGAATATAAAATTCAATTCAGTGAATATAAAAATAGTTTTTATAAACTGTATGTTTTACATGAGTGTGGCTACTGTGATCCTAAATGTTATTGGTAAATACTATAGAAACATCATTCAGTTATTATAAAATATACAACTAAATCATTTTCATAAGCATAAAGCTTTTGATCGAAGATATTTCAAGTTTTTTTTCTCTTTTAAATTTTATTTTATATACAACAAAACAGGCTATACACTATTATTCCCTTGCACCAACTCCCATTACCTTGGAGGCCCTCCTCAGTGGGGTTATGGCAGTTACTGTGGGGTCATGAAGGTCTCAGGCAGTCCCTATGGAGTAGGGAAGGGGAACTATGCCTGAGTATTCCTACCCACTCTGTGGCTCTTACAATCTTTCCGTTCTTCTTCTGTATTTCAGTTTTTTACTGTATGTTCTTTATGTGATTTTTTTTGAGGTAGGGTCTCACTCTAGTCCAGGCTGAACTGGAATTAACTCTGTAGTCCCATGCTGGCCCTAGAATTTACAGTAATCCTTCTACCAAGTGCCTTCCAAATGCTTGGATTAAAGGTGTTTGTCACCACTCTGGGCCTCTTTGTCTGATTTATAATGAGTTAGGAATGATTTAGCAAACCAGTACAAGATTTACTCGGAGCAAAAGAAATGATATCATCATATTATTTGCTGAGTGTATAAAAATAATTATAACACAAATATGAAATATAAGCAGTGTTTTGTCGATCATTATATGTCTAAAGTGGTAATTAAAATGAACAAAGGGATGAAATTTCCACTTATTCAAAAAGCTTTCAATTTAGAGTTTATTATGAGTAAAATCTTTTAAGAGGCATTTTCAGCAGTAGGAAGATGACAAATATTTAACAACTTATGTTAAGAATTGAATATACAATACAGAAGAAAGAGTCAACCCTGTGAGGGATGCACAGGATACAAGAGACTTTAGCCAGGTAAGAGAAGACAAGAGGAAAACTGCAACATAAAGATGAAATATATTTAATAAGCAAATCAACAGCATATAATCTATATACTTTCATGCATATGTAGTCAAATGGTAGTTATTTATACCTTCAAAAAGCATAGATCTATAAAGGAAAATGCAATGAAACTATGCATATATAGACATAAAAGATGGCCCCAAGATTCTAAACTTCCTGTATATTTTCTGTTGTAGCCAAAAACTGACATCTATGAAAGTAATAGAAATTCATATTTTATCTCCACTTTCTCTGTCTCCCTCTAACTTCATGACTTCATTCTCCTTTCCTTCTCTACATCCCTTCTGGTTGTGATCTACTCAGCTGAGAAAAGAGGGTACACTATGAGAAAGAAGCTTTTGAATTCATTAAGGAAGAAAATTAAGTATTATTATAAATAACTATATGTATCATGAAATATATACATTATAAAATTTTGAAACAACTCTCAAGACAGTTATTTTTAGAAGTATGTTTTTAGGATGGATTGTCAGAAGATACACTTTGTGTTTCCTTTCTTATTTTAAAAATTGAATTGGCTACCAAATTTGAATAGAAACATCTCAGAAAAAAGTAAATGCAGTAAATTCAGAAGTGATATCAAATTAGATCAAATGTAGTTAGGCATGAGGTCATTTGGTGATGGAATGGTGATAAACTGGGGTTATTTATTAGCTACTTAGAATTCTTTTATTCCAGTTTGTCATCGTTTGATCCAGGTGTCCCCCACAAACAATGGAATGTGTTCTGATAGATCGATCCTCAGCTGATGGCAGTTTGGGTTTTACAACCTCGATGAAGCTGTGTTGTCGGGGACGGGCTTATGGGGTTATAAGCCAGCTTCCCCTTGCCAGTATTTGGCACAGTTTCCTGCCGCTGTTTGCAGTGCTGTGGCAGAGGCGATGTCCAGCCCTCTGCTCATGCCATCGTTTTCCCTGCCAGGATGGAGTCTCCCCTGGAGTCCGTAAGCCAAATAAACCCATTTCTCTACAAGCCACTTTTGTTTGGGTTCTTTCTACGCAGCAACTAGAAAGCTGACTGCAACAGCCATCTACTCACAGAATAATTGTAACGATGATGAATTTGTAACTTTTTAATGGCCCCAGTCATTAGTAAAGATGAAAAGTATAAGCAGCATTCTATATTTACTAAAGAAATAAAATGGACTAATTTTAATCTATTTTAAAGGGCTTTTAAAATGAGATGGAACAAACAAAATGATTTTGATTTAAGCCTCATAAAAGCATAAGTTAAATTAATCAAATTATTATTTTATGAGTGTTCTGATTGAAGTAATTATTTAGTCCAGGGAGAATAAGATAAAGTAATATACATGGGCACAGCTTTGGACCAACTTAAATCATTACATTGTTTCAAGAACTTCTATTAAGCAGCTACAGTGTGCCACACACTGTGCTAGAAGAAAAATATGTCAAAATGAGTACTTTCTATGTATCAGAGAGTATAAACAGATCTATAATGATAAGAAATATTGTTGTCTTTCAACGTAGACACAGAATTTCTCCTAGAAATGCTGAGTCAAGGTGCTTTGTGAAAAGTGGATGTTTACAAAGCAAGAATAGCTATGCCATCAACATGGTATGTGGTATAAAGTTGGAAATTTTAATTTTTTTCTGCCTTTTCCTTTTATAATCAGAAAAGTCAGGCAAAGAAGCAAACAAATGAATTTATTTTGTAGAAGACTGATTTTATTTGAAATTTACTGAATCTTATATTTTGGAAATAAGCTTTATTCTTTTTCTATAAATATATTTAGTTTCCTGTGTATACTTATTTATACACATTAGCTTATATGTATATGTAAATATACACTTACATACACTTATTTAGATTATCCACTTGTATCCATATGAAAAGTGCACTTATGTATACATGCATGCATAGCATGAATTTTCAAAACCTCCTTTTGATTTTCTTGTTTAAGAGCACAATATATTTTTAAAAATTTGTAATCATATTATTTCAGAACTGTAAGGAATACACTGGTTTCCACAAAGCCAGTTGCTTGCAGTGTAAGATGTACATAAACTGGATCCAGAATAGCATTTGTATTGATCATCCATAAGGAAATGTAAATAAGACATAGTTTATGATAAATTTGAGGGAATTTATCTTATCCTGAATATTCTAGTTTAGCCTTATTACTCACCCACCACGACTCAGGGAACTGAGCGGAAGAGGGGGCGGAAAGATGTGAGAGCCGTGGTGGGGGAGACTGTCCGGAGGCATGAAACCCATCAGTGACAACACACTTGGGCCAGGAAGACTGGGATGAGTACTAAGATATACAGGATACCTTGCCACAAGGACTAATACAGACAGCCCACAGAGGAGGATATACAACTGATCAGGGATGGGGAGGGGGGGAATTGGGGAGTTCGGGATAACAACGCATGGTTTGCCCACTAAATAATGTAACACATTATGGACAATAAATATATATTAAAAAAAAGTGCTTTTCATTCATGAAAAAGCAGTTCAGAAACTAATTCTTTTATGAAATATTATAGAACAAGCAAGAATTAAAATGAAAAGTTGATACTTATCTCCAAAATTAATTATGTTTTCTTTCACATTTACAAAATTTATAGGAAAGCAGCTTGTATTTTTGTGTGATATAAAGTAATTGTGTGCAATTTGATGTAAATAATTGTTGCCCTGGCTGTTCAGTTTTTATCCATAATTTACTGAGCACATTCTTTTGCCAAAGACTCTCTCTATCTCTCTGAGGAAGATTTCAGATTATTCATATACATATTTCTTCTCAAAAATTACGATTTTCTTAGGGAAGGAAATACATATTGTAAACACTGAAAGAGAGCTGAATACTTGCTCTAGATAATTTTATGAATGAAAGCTTGTTATATTCAAATAAACTGTAACTGGACAGGATGATGCTTGCCTGTAATTCTGACACTTTTGAGGCAAAGGAAAGAAGATAGTAAGTTCTGTTTCAAATATATAGTTTAGGAAATATCATGTGTTTATTAATACTATTGAAAAATAGCTATGTGTATAAGTACACTCTAACAAGTACTAATTTATATTTCCATAAACTTTTAAAAAATTTTATTGATAGTTTCCATAATCAGTGATCATAAGCCATAATGATTACCTCCCCACACTCCTTCATATATTTCTTCCCCCTCTCAAATAGTCTGTTTTGTTTTGGTGTCATCTTTTCATTCCATTATGTGTAGGTATTATCAGGCACAGAAAAGTAATGAATATCAAGGCCATTCTGTATCAGAAAGTTTGTGTTACATGCAGTCCTACCCTTCCTTTGGCTCTTAGAATCTTTCTGCCACGTCTTCTGCAACAGACCCTGAGCCTCTCGAGAAGTGTGATAGAGATGTTCCAGTGCTGAACACTCTACTGTCGTTTTTTCCTCAGCACTATGGTGTCTTTTGCATTTTCCCAGTGGTCAGTGCCATCTGAAAAAGAGAAGCTTCACTAGATAACAGTGACAGTAATATTATCATGTGGGTATGCTTATTTAAAAAAATTGCTTCTATGGGTATTCAGCCAGACAACAGCAGGTGTTAATCCCCTAGGGCTCATGACCCACCCACTATATGGTTTTTAATAGGTCTTCAGTAGCAGGCATGCTTTTCCTCCTGTGGAGCAGGACTCCAGTCCAATTAGAGAGTAATTGGTTTTCCCCACAATAGGCATGCCACTATTTCCCCAATTGGCACATTTGACCTGGCTAGCCAGTCTTACTTTTAATAGGTTACTATATTTCCAAAATAGTTGAGATTTTAGAAGTAATTAATAGTATATACTTTCTGGAAACATTTATAGAGATATTTAAGTATATGATTAATGACTGTACCAACCCCTAAAATCATATAATATTATTAAAATTCAAGTATTCATACAGCTCATGCATAGTGTATTCATCACTGTTTTCCTTAAGAGTGTCACTATTTCTTAGTCATTTTAAGAAGTATTCAAACTTTTTCTGTGAACTTTTAAAGGTACGGTTAACCATAGCCACTACTCTTAAAGTGTATAAATATATCTTAGTATATTCACCCACAATGAATAGATTTTGTGAACCATCTGTGGGATGATTGAAATTAGTACATAGAGAATAAATGTTATACCTCATTACTAAAAATTATGCAGGATTGTGTAATGATGAAATCATTATGGGTTTAATTTATATTTCTTACAACAAATTCTCCATCATCTTGTTGAAATCTCCAATAATTTGTAACAAATTTTATCATTCTAAAAGGAATGTTGAGGGGCTAGGAAGACACCCCAGTGGATAAAAGTGCTTGCCTGCAAAGGCTTAGAAGCCAAGTTAAATTCCCAGGCACTCACATAAAACCAAGTGCAAAGATGCACATGTTTCTTTGATCCCAATGTGCCAAAAAAAAAAAAAAAAATGGGAGGCCAAGCCAGCAAAATGTAAAGCCAAGTGACATTGACAGCAGCAAGAGTTTAGAACTTTGTTGTCCCTAGACATCTGCCTGCATGGAGCTGGGTCAGTATGCACACACACTCCCCATACCCATATGTACACACATAGACTGTAAATAAAAACATAATTATACATTATTTTATAGTTACATACATATTTTAAATATCTGAGAAATACAATTATATTTAAAATGAAAATTTTCATTTTAGGTACTTTTCAATAGAGAAATAAATTTACTTACCATCATGCTATTTATTTTAAGTGCTAATATACAAATTCTGAAAGCATAAGCTCTCTTCATCCCAGTGATATAAGGTAATGGATACAAAACTCAAAGGTAAAGGTCATGCAACATGTAATATTCCTTCAGAGAAGTAATAAGTCTCATGCATTAAATTATATCTCAGAGATTTGATAACATATTTTAAATGTAATATTTTTGTGACAAATTGTACCTTTTTACATGTTGACCTAGATTTCTTTTCATCATATTTTATTCTTTTTTGTTTGCTTGTGTTTGTTGGATTGTTTGCTTTGAGGCAGGGTTGCACTCAAGCCCAGGTTTACCTAAAACTCACTGATGTGTGTCTTCCTACTGCAGTCTTCCAAGTGCTGAAATCATAGGTGTCAACAAACGTAGCTTTAATTAATTTTATTCTATGTTTTGAGACAAGATCTTTAATTTTGAGACTAGCCTTGAATGGTCCCTATATCCCAGGCCAGCTTAAAGCTTTCAATGCTCCTGCCTCAGCCTACTAAGAACTGGGATTCTAAGCTTAAACCTGACTATGGTATGTTGTGTTATAAATGCTTAATTTTTGCTAAAACAATTTAAATTATGCTTATAAACTTCCAAACTTCTATGGCACTGTATCTAGCTAGCTGTATGTTCTTGATTATTTGCATTACAATTTTTTTCTTAAGAAAATTAAAGCAAAAATGAGTACCCATGTTTCTTTTAATTAAACCTATATTCTCATCCATGATCTATTTTTATTATTGGAACAAGATACCTGAAATGAATTATAAAGTAAGAGAATTTATTTAGGTTCACACTTTGGAAGATTTAATCAATTTCCTATTGGCACCATGGTTTGGGGGCCTAGCCAGGTCTATATGGAAGAGCTAAACCACTTACCTCATTCTTAGGAAGCAGAAAAAAAATGACTAAAGAAACGACCTAAAAACATCCCTCTTAGGCCCTATTTTTTTCTTTTTAAAATATCTTTATTATGAATAATTATATGCATTGTATGAGCAAATCTTGTGAAGGTGTCCCCATTTCCCTCCTCTCTGTCACCTACCCACCGGGGTCCTTCCTTGGTGTGCATACTGGATCATTCCATAGGTTAGGGTGTTATGAACTGTACCAGAGGTAGCCAGTTTTTCTTTTTTTCTTCCCCCTATGTGTGTTGTTGCTGAGGGGGGCGATGTCTCTGGATATTCTCCCCCACCATGGCTCTTACATTCTTTCGGTCCCCTCTTCGGCTCAGTTCCCTGAGTCATAATGGGTGAGTATTATGTCTGCTTTATTGTTGAGATCTTAAGTATCTCTGGATCTTTGCCCTGGGTATTTTTGGGTATCTTTGGTGTCTGTCTCCATTGAACTTTCATGGGTTATCAGACTTGCTGTGGTGATTGGTCTCCTGTTTGTCTTGTCACTTTCTCATAGGTTTCATTTGGGCCCTTTGTGAAGGCTAGGTGTGGTTTGTCTCCTGCCAGGATGTCAGCCATCATCCAATGTCTTGTTGGTGGAATTGAGTTGTCCCTGGCTCTCTTAAGCCTTCTGAAAACTACAAACAGAATCTCCATATGAGAGTGAGATCAATATAGGTTAAATGAGACAACTCTACAATAAATTATAAACACTTTGTTAACAAAACAGAAATGAGTTCATTATGTAAACTCACATTATCCAGAATTTTAAAGAATTATATTTTGAAGACTAAAATGATTAGTAACATGTTAATTTTATTATATTTTGCTTCTTTGCATAGATTAGTATTATTTCCAATAAATCAAACTTGTGACAATGGCAGAATATTTAAGGGAAAGCATACTTCTAAAGAAATAAATGCTGAGAAATATAAGAAATGAATGAGTAGAATGTAGTATATAAAGGGTAGAAATATAGTAAATTAACATTATTTTAAATTATCATTATATAATTGTCTATTGTTTATTTTTTTCCTTTATTTTCCATAATGAGTTACATTGTTTAGTGGGCCAACCATGAGTTGTTATCCCCAATTCACCGTTGCCCCCCTTCCCCATCCCCAGTCAGCTGGATATCCTCCTCCTTGGGCCATCTGAACCAGTCTTTGTAGTAGGGGACCATGGATAGCTCATTCTTCAGCCGGGCTCTCATGTCTCAAGTGTGAAGTGTCTATCTTGAGAACAAATATTTCCACAATTCCTCAATCATATCTGATAAAAAGAAATACAAATTGTTTTATTATAATTTTTATATAATTCAAATATGATTTGTCACAGTTGGCCACTCACTTGGAGAAA
>PVHP010006010.1:0-10673 GCA_004024765.1 Zapus hudsonius
ATATATATATATATATATATATATATATATATATATATATCTGTGAAATATGAAGGTACCAAGGAAGCCTCACTATAAAAATGTTGCTCAGCGGTTAATGCACTTGTCTGGAAAGCCTAAGGACCCGGGTTCCATTCCCCAGTACCCACATAAAGCCAGATGCACAAAGTTTTGCACGTGTCTGGAGTTCATTGACAGTGGCTGGAGGCCCTGGTATGACCATTCTCTCTCTCTTTTTCTCTCTCTCTCTCTTTCTGTCCCCCTCTTTTTCTTTCCCTCTTGCTCTCAAATAAATAAAATATTTTTATTGTTCCATGTAAAGTCTAAGTGGTTAATCTGAGGCTATAAAAATACGTTGGCCAAAAAAAAAAAAATACGTTGGCCAAAATATTTTTTTAAAAAGCAAAAAAAAAAAAAAAAAAAAAAAAAAAAAAAAAAAAAAAAAAAAATTGGAAAAAAAATTTTTTAAAAAAAAAAAAAAAAAAAAAAAAAAAAAAAAAAAAAAAAGTTGGCCACAGAATTTGGAATTGTGAGCTTCCGTAGCATGCCTGACCTAAAGAATGTGGTGATCAGGTATTGTCTTGCAATTGCTGTGGAGACAGTGCTTTCTTCTTAAAATAGCCCTGACCTTGTTTGCCACCAGAGCAATTTCTCTTTGTTTGCCTGGACTTTTTATTCATCGCTACTTTCTAGGCTTGCCCTGTTGTTGCATCAAACAGACAAGCCAAGAAAACAAACAAATAAACACCAGGTTATTGGCTCTGCATCTCTTGAATTTGCTTCAGCAAGGTCTTTCATCTGCCTCACTGCTTATTGTTGAGATGACTTGTGTCTGCCCAATTCTTTGCTCCCTTGTAATTTGAATCGGTGATTAAAAGTTAATTCTTTGTAGGTTCTTTTCTTTCTATATTTTGTTTAAGCTTTTGTTTTCTATAATTATTTAAATTTTTTCTTTCATTTGTCAAATCTTTTTTAGTTAAAACACATAGCTGGGCCTGAATACACCTTTAATCCCCCCACCTCCTCCATGTGAGTTTGAGGCCAGCTTGGGCCAGAGTGAGACCCTGCCTTGAAAAACAAAACCAAACAAAAAAAATCCCAGAGTTTGATGTTGCCTTTGTTTGCTGACACAGAGTTCTTAGACAGAATACTTTTTCTTTGTAAAGCCGCATTGCCTTTATGCTCAGGTTCTCATAGATTTGGATTAGAAGTTTGCTAATTTGTTTGGCTCACAACACTCCCATTAGCTAGTTATGGTGTCTCATGTCTATAATTCTAGTGTTTCACGATTTGGGGGCTCAGGAGGGTAAGCGTAAGATTATTTTTTTCCTTTTCTTTTTCAAGGTAGGGCCTCGATTTAGCACAAACTGACCTAGAATTCACTATGTATTCTGAGGCTGGTCTTGAACTCATGGCAATCCTACCTTGCCTCCAAAGTTCTGGGATTAAAGGCATGTGCCACCATGTCCATCATGCCTAGTTCTAGATTTCTTTTTTTTTTTTTAAACTTTTTATTGGCGGTCTCCATAAACATAGACAGTATACCAATGATCACAGTCCCCCCATCACTCCCCTTTTCCCCTCCTGAATCTTCCCTCCACTAATCCTTTCTTCTTCCCAACTAGTCTCCTTTCTGTTATGATGTCACCATTTTTTTCCTCCTTCCTGTTATTCAGATCTTATGTAGGTAGCATCAGTGACTGAGGTCATAAATATCAAGGTCACTTTGTCTCTGGATGACAGCATTGTAAGGAGTTCTACTCTTTCTTTAGCTCTTACATTCTTTCTGCCACCTCTTCCATAATGGTCCCTGAGCCTTGGAGGGTGTCATGGAGATGTCTCACTTAGTGTTGAGCACTCCACTGTCACTTTTCAGCACTTTGATGAGTTTTGAGTCACCCCACTTGTCACCACGATCTGAAAAGACAATCTCTAGCCAAAAATGAGAGTAATATTAATAAATCGGCATAAGCATAAGTTTTTGGGGGCACTTTAGTGGGTATAATATATTCATTTAGCCAGGCAACAATAGCAATTTCTTCCCTAGGGCTTATGACCTCCCCAGCCATAGGCTTTTAACTAGGTTTTTACTACCAGGCATAAATTCCTTCCATAGAGCAGGCCTCAAATCCATTCAGAGAGAGTTGATTCCCCCAAAATAGACATATGCTGCCACCATTGCACCAGTTTGGTATGGCTGGCCAATTGTAAAGCTTGCAGGGTCCACTGTTGGTTAAGACTATTGATGGCTTTTCTCCTCGAGGAGGCTGCATAGCTCTTTCCAGCACCATGACAGCTAGTCACCAGGGAGGAAGGAGGCTTCCAGCTCAGCTCCAGCTTGCTTTCCAAGCATCCTGCAGCCCAAGCATGTGGTGTCTAGAGCAGTAGGGTCTTACCATCTACAAACCTTTCATTGAATGTGAATTAATTGGGATAGTTGTCTTATTCATGGCTCTAAAATCAAATTCTCAAGAGAATTTAGAAGGGATCTAAGCACTAGATAAGGAAGAGAAAGTAAAGTTGTACACAGCAAGATGAGTGTAGGGGAGACCAAAGTTGCATCATTCAACAAAATTTTACCAGTTACCTCTTACACATGCTGAGGATAAACATAGCAGGGAACAGAACAGGCCCTTTTCTCAGTGAGCTACATGGAAACTGACTTGATTATATATTGTCATATGTTTTTTTGTTTTGTTTTGTTTTTTTCAAGGTAGGGTCTCGCTCTAGCCCAGGCTGACCTGGAATTCACTATGTAGTCTCAGGGTGGCCTTGAACTCAGGACAAGCCTCCTACCTCTGCCTCCCGAGTGCTGGGATTAAAGGCGTGCACCACCATGCCCGGCTTTATTGCCATATGTTTTTTTTAGATATTTTATTTATTCATTTTCAAGCAGAGAGATACAGAGAGAGAGAGAGAGGAGAGAGAGCGAGCACCAGGGCCACCACCTTGTGGGTCTGGCTTATGTGGGTACTGGGGAATTGAACCAGGGGCCTCAGGCACTGGAGCCAAGTGCCTTTATCCACTGAGCCATCTCTCCAGCCCCTGTTGCCATATGTTTTGATCCTTGTTTCTTGTATTTCTCCCCCCAGGACAGAACAATAAGCTGACCTGACCCTGACCATTGGCTTTCCACTCACCAGGACCTACCTAGCTCTTCTTTTGTGGTCCATGTGCTGCATCCTCTGCCTTCAGTGTGCAACCGGCCCCCAACGCAATGTGTGTTTGTCAAACCATGGAAGTGGGGCAGTATGGCAAGAATGCAAGTCGAGCCGGAGACCGGGGAGTCCTCCTGGAGCCCTTCATCCATCAGGTGGGCGGACACAGCAGCATGATGCGCTACGACGACCATACTGTGTGCAAGCCCCTCATCTCTCGTGAACAACGCTTCTACGAGTCTCTGCCTCCTGAAATGAAAGAATTCACCCCTGAGTACAAAGGTCAGTCACTGGCCATTTTTGTGAGGGGAGTAGCCTTGTGCTAACCAATTGTCTTTCTTTCTTTCTTTTTATTTTTTGAGTTTTTCGAGGTAGGGTCTCACTCTAGCCCAGGCTGACCTGGAATTCACTATGTAGTCTCAGGGTGGCCTTGAACTCACAGCGATCATCCTACCTCTGCCTCCCCAAGTGCTGGGATTAAAGACATGTGCCCCTACGCTTGACTAATAAAATTAAAAAAAAAAAAAGTAATGCCTCATGTTATGGCTCATGTCTGTAATTCCAGCAATCAGGAAGTGGAAGCAGGAGGATCAGGAGTTCAAGAACAGCCTCGGCTGCATAGTGTGAAATCAGCCTGGGTTAACATGAAACCCTGACTCAAAAAATCATAAAGAAATAGGTAGAGAATACTTCTGTGTTTATGAAAATAAATATCTGTGTGAGTTGCTATTCATACATGTATTTCCTAGACCAAAACCAATGATATTTCAGTAGAAGTAGCACATTTAATTGTGACATAATTTTTTAGACAAGCGCCTTAACTGCTGAACTATCTCTCCAGCCCTTTATTTATTTATTTGTAAGCAAAGAGAGGTAACATAATTTTTCTAGTTACTGTTTCCATAATTAAAGGAAGCAGAGCTCCTTGGTAAAATAGTCTTGAGTTGGGGTAGTTAAAATACAAGATCAGCCTGGGTCATTCTGTGGCGGGCACCACTAAGTAATCAAAGCTAAATTATCAGTAACAATATAAGTACTTCCTGATATGATGAACTGAGGCAAGTCTGGATTACATGACCTCAGAGCCAGGAATGGTAATGTACATCCTGCCAGCCCAGCACTTGGAAGGCAGAGGCAAGAGGGTTATCACAAGTTTGAGGCCAATCTGGTCTACATAGCTCCAGGACAGCCAAGGCTACATAGTAAGATCCTGTCTCAAAAAAAAAAAAAAAATAAAAAAAAAATCCAGTCATGAGGAAATATGAAATATATAACAACTTAAACTTAGAGCCATTCTAGAAAATAACTGATAGTATATAGGTTGATCGGTTGTGGTCATTAAACATGACTGAGGGATTGACCCTGATAGCAAGAGACTTAGAAGAATTAAGACAATGTGAAACTCTGTCTTAAAAAAATAAACCTTTTGAAAATAAAATAAAATAAACCTTTTGAAAAATAAACCTTTTGAAATTCTGGACCGGAAACAGGATTCATAGAAAAGCACTCCTGTGGGGCTGGAGAGATGGCTCAGCGGTTAAGGCACTTGCCTCCGATGCCTATGGCCCTGGGTTCAATTCCCCAGTACCCACATATGCCAGACCCACAAGGTGGTGGCCCTGGTGCTTTCTCTCTCTCTCTCTCTCTCTCTCTCTCTGCTTGAAAATAAATAAAAATATTTTTTAAAAAAAAGAAAAAAAACACTCCTGTGATCGCAGCATACCTATATCAGTGAGAGGCAGAGCCAGGAGAATTCAGAAGCTCATGGGCCAGCGGCCAGCTAGACTGGTGCACACACAGCAGAATGCAGTGAACAGAGGAGACCCCATCTCAAGGAGGATGGAAGGAGAAGACAAATACCCCAAGGTTGTCCTCAGACTTCCACATGTGTGCTGTGTTATTTCCATGCCCATACAACCACCATACACATACGCACATAAAACAATATAATTCAGCCATTAAAAGAATAAACCGGGCTGAAGAGATGACTTAGCGGTTAAGGCGTTTGCCTGCAATGCAGAAGGAACTGAGTTCGAGTACCCAGTGCCCATGTAAAGCCAGATGCACAAGAGGGCTGGAGGCCCTGGCGTGCTCATTCTCTGTCTCTCTCTGTCTGCCTCTTCCTCTCTCTCTCTCTCTCTCTCTCTCTCTCTCTCTCTCTCTCTCTCTCTCTCTCAAATAAATAAATAAATAAATAAAATATTTTTTAAAAAAGAATAAACCGCTGGCGTGGTGGCGCACGCCTTTAATCCCAGTACTTGGGAGGCAGAGGTAGGAGGATTGCTGTGAGTTCAAGGCCACCCTGAGATTACATAGTGCATTCCAGGTCAGCCTGGACTAGAGCGAAACCCTACCTCAAAGAAACCAAAAATAAATAAATAAATTAAAAATAAACCTTTTTGTCTAAGGAGATGGCTCAATGGTTGAATGTGCTTGCTTGTAAAACCTGCCAGCCTAGATTCAGTTCTCCAGTACCTACATAAAGCCAGATGCTCACAGTGCCTCATGTGTCTGGGGTTCATTTGCAGTGGCAAGAGACCCTGGAACACCCATTCATTTGCTTTCTCTAATAAATATCTTTTAAAAGAATACTTTAAAGCTGGGCGTGGTGTCGCACGCCTTTAATCCCAGCACTCGGGAGGCAGAGGTAGGAAATTGCTGTGAGTTCAAGGCCACCCTGAGACTACATAGTGAATTCCAGGTCAGCCTGGGCTAGAGCGAGACCCTACCTCAAAAAACCAAAAAAAAAAAAAAAGAATACTTTAAAAAATTTATTTATTTATTGGTGAGCAATGTAACCCCAGTCCATGAAAGAGGTGGCAACTGGAGAATTGTTGGGTTTGTTTATAGACAGCAACTTTGGGTTGAGGTAGAGATGTCATCTCCTGGAAATGCTCCGATGAGAGATGAGGATGCCTGATATTCTACTCTGGCAGCTCTGCATGCACACACATTTACATGCATATATGTATACATCACATACCTCATACACACAAATGAGTTTCCCCTTCCCCCAGATAAGGTCTCACTTTAGCCTAGACAAAAATCTGGGCTAAACTCACTCTGTAGTCCCAAGCTGGCCTTGAACTGAAAGCAATCCTCCTACCTCTCTCTTCTGAGTGGCTGGGATTAAAGGCGTGTGCCACCATGCCTAGCTTTATATTATATATAATAAGTAGTGGGCTGGAGAGATGGCTCAGCAGTTAAGGGCACTTGCCTGCAAGGCCTGATGGCTCTGGTCTGATTCCTCAGTACCCACATTAAGCCAGTTGTACAGTTTGTTTGCAGTGCCAGGAGGCCCTGGTGTATCCTCTCTCTCTCTCTCTCTCTCTCTCTCTGAATATAAATAAATAATTTAAAAATACTTTCTTAAAGCTGGGTGTGGTGGCATATGCCTTTAACCCCAGCACTTGGGAGGCAGAGATAGGATCACCTTGAGTTTGAGGCCACATGTAGTAGAATTCATTACGTAGTGAATTCCAGGTCAGCCTGGGCTAGAGTGAGACCCTACCTTGAAAAACAAAAAACTGCAAGTTTTGAAAGTAAATGCAAACATAACTAAATACAGTGGCAAAATTCCTATCCAAACATAGCCTGTATTTGTTAGTCTTCTAAATGTAAGAAGTCTTCTAAATGTAAGAAAATTAAAGTATATGTCATTGAAAGACTATTGATTTTTTTTTTTTTGTTGCTATTGTTATTGTTGGTTTATGTGGTGTTGAGGATTGAACCAGAGCCTTAGGCATCCTGGGCAGATGTACATCCTGGGCAGATGTCACCCAGCCACAATTCTAAAAAGGCATGAGGGATGAGGTTAAAAATGGACTGGTAGCTAGGCGTGGTGGCACACGTCTTCAACCTCAGCACTCAGGAGGCAGAGGTAGGAGGATCACCATGAGTTCAAGGCCAACCTGAGACTACATAGTGAATTCCAGGTCAGCCTGGGCTAGAGAGAGACCCTACCTCGAACAACCAGAAAAAAAAAAAAAAAAGGACTGGTTGGTATTGCTATGCAAACATTAAGTCAAGGGCTAGGGAGATGGTTCAGTTGGCAAAGTGCTTGCCATGCAAGCATATGAAGATCCTTGTTTGAATCCTTAGCACCAACATAAATGCAAGGCTAGTAGTGTGTGCCTGTAATCGCAGGCCTGGGGATCCCCAGGGCAAGCTGACTAGCTGAGTCAGTGAGCTTTGGGTTCATGTGAACATGTACGCATGCATACATATACACATGAATTCAGGGCTATCCTGGGCTTTTATGAAACCCTGTCTATCAAAAGGTAAACAACAACAACAAAATTAGACACAACACACTACTTTTCTTAGATGTAGTGGGGAAAACAGGATGTTTTTACCTTAGAGATGCCAGGGTGGGAAGTTCTATGTGGGTAGGCTAGGAGAACCCTATGCTCAGTGTGGGCAAAACAGATTTTGGGACCTACCTTGGAGAGAGAAATGTTGATTTTCCTTTAGGTGATGGAAATGGCAACATTCTAAAGCAGTTAAGTAAATAAAAGGTTAAGTTTTGTCAGGTTTGGATACTTTTTTTGGAGTGGGATAGAGTCAGTAACTAAAAGGGGAAGAGCTAGATAGAAGAGTAGAAAATAAGCAGAGTATCTAGATCCAAATGTAAGTTGTAGGTTGAGAGTAAGAGTGTCTCTAGACAGTTGATGTCTGCTGGCTCTTGTCCCGGATGAATCAGCTTCAGAGCAGGTGATGATGTCCTTGCACTGTGGGAAAGCAATTGCAGACGTGGACCCCACCAGTGTTGTCATTTGTTAACTGGCTGCTTTCTCTCCAACAGGCGTGGTTTCTGTCTGTTTTGAGGGGGACAGTGATGGCTATATCAACTTGGTGGCCTACCCTTACGTGGAGAGTGAGACTGTGGAACAAGATGACACGGCAGAGCGGGAGCAACCTCGCCGCAAACACTCCCGCCGGAGCCTGCACCGGTCAGGCAGTGGCAGTGACCACAAGGAAGAAAAGGCCAGCCTCTCCATGGAGACCTCTGAGAGGTAGGTGGGTGGGAGCAGAGCTGCTGGCACTTGTTAGATCCTAGGGTACAAACACCTGGGACAGTTTCAGAGTCCCCACTCATCATGTAGAAGCATGTCTTTGGCTTTCTTCTTTCTGTGTCTCAGGTGCACAAGACAGAACATTGAATTGTGCTCATCCATAGCAAGCTTCAAAGCTTCCTGATCTCTAAGGTGTCTGAGCATTAAAGTCCATACATTTAGTCCATATAATCTGGTTTATCACTTATCCTTTTCCTGAACCTTAAATTTGTTGCCTTTTATGTTTCTTGATATTTCATGCAAAAAAAGTGTTCACAGGGATAAGGAGAAATTGGAACCTTACTACATTGCTGTGAGGATGAAAGTGGTCCTACCATTTTGCAGACAATATGCATTTCTTCAAAAAGTTAAATCCAGTAATTTAACTCCTAAGTGTATGCCCAAGAGAACTGATTACATATATTCACATAAAACTTGGACAAAAATGGGATTAAAGGCGTGTGATACCACACCTGGCTCTAATTTCTAATAGAATATGGAAACAACCTATTTTTATCAAATAGTGAATGGACAAACAAAAGATTTATATGTTGGAATATTATTTGGCCATAAAAGGAATGAAAGGGGCTGGAGAGGCTCAGCGGTTAAGGCGTTTGCCTACGAAGCCTAAGGGCCAAGTTCAATTTTCTAGTACCCATGAAAAGCCAGATGCACATGGTGGTGCATGTGTCTGGAGTTAGTTTTCAGTGACTAGAGGTAGCGTGCTCATTCTCTATCTTCCCCCCTCCTTTAATAAATAAATAAAATATATTTCTTTTTAAAAAAGAATGAAAGCTGTGCATGGAAATGCATGCCTTTAATCCTAGCACTCGGGAGGCAGAGGTAGGAGGATCGCCATGAGTTTGAGGCCACCCTGAGACTACATAGTGAATTCCAGGTCAGCCTGGGCTAGAGTGAGACCCTACCTTGAAAGAACTAAAAAAGAAAAACTGAAAAATAAAATATAAAACATGAGATGGAAAATGACTGAAGAAGACACCCTATATTGCCCTTTGATATCTACATCCATCAGACACACACCAAAATGCATGCACACTGTATACACACATTGTTGTGGTCAGCTTTCTTGTTGCTGCACAGAAAGAATCCAAACAAAAGCGGCTTGTGGAGGAATGGGTTTATTTGGCTTACGGACTCGAGGGGAGACTCCATTCTGGCAGGGAAAACGGCATGAGCAGAGGGCTGGACATCACCTCTGCCACAGCACTGGAAACAGCGGCAGGAAGGAGTGCCAAGCACTGGCAAGGGGAAGCTGGCTTATAACCCCATAAGCCCGCCCCCAACAACACAGCTTCATCGAAGTTGTAAAACCCAAACTGCCATCAGCTGAGGATCGATCTATCAGAACACATTCAATTGTTTTTGGGTACACCTGTATCAAACCATGACACACATGCGATAAAGGAGGGTAGTTGAATTTGGGAAACTAGAGGTATGCTTGTAGGAGAGTGCTTGCCTGCCATGTGTGAAGCCCTAGTTTGCTCCCCAGAACTATAAAAAAGATACATGAAAAAGTTGAAATTGAGAATTTTCTTAATTTGGCAGTACATAGTTCATCCCTCATATGAGATTACATTACTACAATATGCTGCCTGCACTAGTTCCCAGAGCATTGTTCAGGGACTCCTCAATCATGCTGTTCTTGTCAAGGACAGCAAATCTATTAGAACTCCGGCTGAGTGTGGGACATGTTGCCCCTCTTGTCAGTAGTTTTCTCTGGTTAGGTCTGCATCTCTGTTGCAAAGAGAAGCTGCACAGCCACTACATCTTTTTTATTTTTTATTTTTATTTTTTGTTTTTCAAGGTAGGATCTTGCTCTAGACCAGGCTGACCTGGAACTCACTATGTAGTCTCAGGGTGGCCTTGAACTCATGGTGATCCTCCTACCTCTGCCTCCTGAGTGCTGGGATTAAAGGCATGCGCCACCACGCCTGGCTCTATATTTTTTATTTTTACTTTTTAAATATTTTTTATTCATTTTCAAGCAGAGAAATAGAGAGAGAGAGAGAGAGAGAGAGAGAGAGAGAGAGAGAGAGAGAGAACACACCAGGGCCACCACGTGTGGGTCTGGCATATGTGGGTCCTGGGGAATTGAACCCAGGGCTTTAAGCACTGGAGGCAAGTGCCTTAACCTCTGAGCCATCTCTCCAGCCCTATATTTTTAATTTTTTAAAAAATATTTTATGGGCTGAAGAGATGGCTTAGCGGTTAAAGCGTCTGCCTGCAATGAAGAAGGACTGGAGTTCAATTCCCCAGTGCCCATGTAAAGCCAGCTACACTAGAGGGCGCATATGTCTGGAGTTCGTTTACAGTGTGCCCATTCTCTCTCTCTCTCTCTCTCTCTCTCTCTCTCTCTCTCTCTCTCTCTCTCTAATAAATAAATCAAATAAAAAATATAAAAACAATATTTTATTCATTTTTCAAGCAGATAGATACACAC
>PVHP010006010.1:10773-62530 GCA_004024765.1 Zapus hudsonius
GGGCCTTAGGCACTGGAGGCCAGTGCCTTAACCGTTGAGCCATCTCTCCAGCCCTAAAAAAAAAAAAAAAAAAAAAAAACTTTTTAAATAAATTTTTTTGATTTATTTGCAAGCAGAGAGAGATAGAAGAGAGATGGAGAGAATGGTGTGCTAGGCCTCGCCACTACAAATGAACTCCAGATGCACACACCACTTTGTGCATCTGGCTTTATGTGGGTACCGGGAAATTGAACCTGGGTTGTTAGGCTTTGCATGCAATCACCTTAACTTCTGAGCCGTCTCTCCAGCCCCTTAAAAATGAAAAAAAAAAGGGGGGGGGGCTGGAGAGATGGTTCAGCAGGTAAAAAGCACTTGCCTGCAAAGCCTAAGGACCTGGGTTCAAATCCCAGTACCCATGTAAAGTGACACATGGAGGTTTGTTTGCAGTGATTAACGGTTCTGGTACACCCATTCTCTCTCTCTCTCTCTCTCTCTCTCAAATAATTTTTTTTTTTTTTTGGTTTTTCGAGGTAGGGTCTCGCTCTAGCCCAGGCTGACCTGGAATTCACTATGTAGTCTCAGGGAGGCCTTGAACTCATGGTGATCCTCCTACCTCTGCCTCCCAAGTGCTGGGATTAAAGGCATGCGCCACCACGCCTGGCCTCAAATAAAATATTTTTTAAAAATTTAAAATAATGTATTAGAAAACACAAAACAGCCCCGATATTCATGACTTTCCAGTGCCTGATAATACCTACACATAATGGGAGGAAAAGATGATGACACTGAAACTAACAGAGACAGAGGGGGAAGGCATAATAATGGTTTATGGTCTGTAATTATGAATGCTATTAATAAATAATATTTAAAAATGTATTTGAGGGAGAGGTTGAGAAAGTATGAGCATGCTGGGGCTTCTTACCACTGCAAATAAATTCCAGATGTACATGCTACTTTGTGCATCTGGCTTTACATGAGTACTGGGGATTTTAATCTGTGCTGACAGGTTTTGAAAGCAAGTGCCTTTAGCTACTGAACCATCTCCCCAGACCCCTCCACATCTTCATTAGTTGTGTCTCCTGACTCTTGGCACATCCTCTCTATTCAAGGGGCTACTGCTTAACTGACAACTGACCTGACTTGGTCATTTCCACATCTGTAGCTGGCATTTGATTTTCTTTTAGCAGCTTTTTAGAGAGGGCTTTCTTTTGTTGTCCAAAGGCACCAAATTTGCTTTATGAGTCATCTGGTAACAAGCCAGTGAACATAGATTTAACTTCAAGGTCTTATCGTGAAGGTGCCAGCTCTGTTGCAATGATATACTTCTGTCTGGCCTGTTAGCAGAGTCTCCAAGTCACTCCAGAGGTGGAGATTATTTTTTCACTAATACCAGGGTTGCAATTCCAAAGGTAATGCCAAGTGCCACAGGGGTTGCATCAAGCCTGGAACTTTTTGGTTTTACTTGGCAAATAAGTGTTTCCTAAAATAGATCACTAAAAAGGTGTCAGCTGTGCCTTCCCCCTGAGAAAAGGTGGTGGAGGTGAGGGCTGGTGTTTCTCAGCATTAGTGGACTTCTCTAATTCCAGTGGAGGAAAAATGGGGCTTTGCCAGGGCCTCTTAGCTAGCTAGTATCAAGAGGTGTTCCAAATGCATGCTTCTGAGAGGAGTGGCAGCACTTGCAGAATACACTATCCTTGCTGGTTGGCAAGTCTGTGTGAGTCATTCCACAGTTGGAGGAAAGGCCAGTAGTTTGGAAAGAAAAGTGGTGTTTGAAGTTGCTGTGGTGCTCTGCCTCTGCTCTGAGCTATAGACTTGTTCTACAATTTTCAAGACATATGGCTTCATTAACAGTATGGTTTTATAGACCTGTGAGTGTGAAAAGCAGTATTGCTAGTTACTTCAAACAAAAATTTTTCTGTTCCAACATAACAAAGTCCTGGCAAAGTTTCTGTATTTTCAATTCGAGTCACCTCCCCACTCCCAAATTTCTTTTAGTTTAACTTATTTTAGAAATAAAGTTCTTAGGCTGGAGAGGTGACTCAGCAGTTAAAGGCATTTGCTTGCAAAGCCTGTTATCCCAGATTCAGTTCCCTAGTTTCCATGTAAAGCCAGTTTCACAAAGTGGTACATAGGTCTGGAGTTCCATTTGCATTGTTCAGAGGCCATAGTTGCCCCATACACTCTCTCTCTCTCTCTCTCTCTCTCTCTCTCTCTCTCTCTCTCTGCTCACAAAAATAAATAAAGTTCTCTTACTCAAATGACTTCATACTTTCTATAGTCATGAACCTTACCTAGAGAAACACATGTGCCTTTGGTGTCTGCCAGTCTGTTAAGGGAAGTTATATCTTGCTTTTTTTTCCTTTTGACATCATCCTCCTTTCATCAAGCCTGATTGATACAAAGATAGTCATTTATAAGTATGATGCCAGCATATACTTAAAAAAACAACAACTTAGACTGGAGAGATGGCTCAGTGGTTAAGGTGCTTGCCTGCAAACCCTAACAACCCAGGTTAGATCCCTAGTATTCATGTAAAGCCAGATGTACAAAGTGGTGCATGCATCTGGAGTTTGCTGCTCTTGGAGGCCAGGGCGGTAGTACCCATTCTCTCTTTGGGCCTGTCTCTTCTCGCTATCTCTCTCTCTCTCTCTGTTTGAAAATACATACATACATACATACATAAGTAAATAAAAAATTTTTAAAGCCACATATTAAAGGAAGTTCTAGATGTGGGCTGAGGTAGAAAAGTTATTTAATTATGTCCTTGACAGTGACATCCTATGCTCTCTTCCATGTTTATTTAGTGTAAAATTGTACCTTCATGACATATCTATGTTTGTTGTCATAAAATATTTCATAAATAACCACTGTAGCTTTTTTTTTTCATGTGTATATCTGATGTGGTGGTGTGTGATACATATTTATATGTGGTGCCCCATGTGCTCACCTGTGGCAGTGGTCTGGGGGCGGGGAGTGGGCACTCACCTGTGGTGGTTGGAGCAGAACATTGGGTGTCCCACTCCACAACTGTTCTGCCCTTTCATATTTGTGTCAGAGTTTCTTTCTTTTTTTGGGGGGGAGGCGTGAGGGGAGGCTTTGAAGTAGGGTCTTATTACTGTAGCCAAGGCTGACCTGGAATTCACTATGTAGTCTCAGGGTGACCTTGAACTCACGGTGATCCTCCTGCCTGTCTCCCAAGTGCTAGGATTAAAGATGTGCCCCACCATGCCTGGCCAAGCAGTAGTTTCTACTGACTCCCAAGTTCGCTGTTTTCCACAAATCCAGGTGATTCCCTGGTGTCTGCTTCCCTTTGTGGGACTTGGATTATATGTGTGGATATGCCCAGTGGTTGATGTGGAATCTGGAGATTTTGAAGTGGCCCCTCAGGCCTCGTGGTTGCTCTGAGTGCACCTCAGGGCTAAGCCATCTCTCTGTGCCCTCAGTGGTATTTAGTGCACTCAGTGTTATGCATCTGCCCTCCTCCCATCTTCTTCCTCTGAGCCCCTGGAAACCACTATTTCCCATCTCTGATTTTGCAGTTACCTCACATGAGTTGTAGGACATTTGTCCTTTTGTACTTAGCAAAATATTTACACGTTCATCTACTTGTGGCATATATCACAATTGCCTTCCTTTATATAGCTGTAATGCTCCTGTGGATACTGACATAAAGTATGTTTTGATCCCCTGCTTTTATTCCCCCCCCCCCCCCCGCCTTTCCAGGTAGGGTCTCACTCTAGCCCAGGCTGACCTGGAACTCATTCTGTAGTTCCAGGCTGACCTCGAACTCACACAAGTCCTCCTACTTCTGCCTCCTAAATTGCTGGGATTAAGGCCATGTACTTCTGTATTAGTCAGGGTTCTCTAGAGGAAACAGAATTGATAGAATGGAGCATAATGAAAGGGAATTTATTGGGGTAGCTTACGACAGTCCAACAATAGCAGTATGTAGGCCCACAGCTGAAGAAACCAGTAGCTGTTCAGTCCACGTGGTTAGATGTCTCAGCAGTCCCAATCCAGCCCAGAAGGCTTGATGGCTCCCTGGGGAGCGGCGGCTGACAGTCCATGATGTGAGGCTGAGGAAACTGGGTTCCAGTGTCCAGGAGGGGTAGGAGAGCAGGATGCGAGTGCAAGTTACAAATAAGCACCAGCTGTGGGGGGGGGGGGAGTCTCCTTCCCCCTAAGCTTCCTTATATTCTCCTTTTGGAAGGCCCACCCACTGGGGGAAAGGGATCACTCTGGAGAAGGGAACTCCTCCCTTCTCCAAAATCCCAAAAGGATTTTGTCAGTCCTTCCTGTAGGCTCAGGGACCCACCCAAGATTATTATGGATTATTACATTGGTCAAATTGACAAATAAATTTAACCATCATAGCCATCATGTCCAGCTGAGTTTTTAAAATTTGTTTTTGCTTTTTAGATTGGGGGAGGGGTGGTCTCACGTTGTTGTCCATCCTAGTCTCTGGTCTCAAATTTGTGGGCTCAAGTAATCCTGTCACTTTGGCATCCTGAGCATCTGGGATTATAGTTGTGTACCACTCTGCCTGTTTTTTTTTTTTTTTTTTTTTTTGAGGTAGGGTCTCACTCTAGTCCAGGCTGACCTGGAATTCACTCTGTAGGCTCAGGGTGGCCTTGAACTCACGGTAATCCTCCTACCTCTACCTCCTGAGTGCTGGGATTAAAGGCGTGTGCCACCATGCCTGGTTTCCAGTTTATTTGTTTGTCTATTTAAATACTAGCCAGGTGTGAAGTGATATCTTTATCAAATGATTTGATAAAAATATTCTTTTTCAGGGACATAGAAGAACACTATTCATACATTTTACTCACTTTATTGATTCATCCGTATGGATGATATGTTGGGTTTGATATAGTCTCTAGCCTGTGTGCCCAAGGATGATTTTCTTTAGTTCCTTAGTGACATATTTGTTCTTCCTTCTTAGCACCCAGGAGGCCAAAAGTCCGAAGATGGAGCTACACAGCCACTCTGATGTTCCTTTCCAGATGCTAGATAGCAACAGTGGGCTGAGTTCTGAGAAGATCAGCCACAATCCCTGGAGCCTGCGCTGTCACAAGCAGCAGCTGAGCCGCATGCGCTCTGAGTCCAAGGACCGAAAGCTCTACAGTATCCTTGTCATCCCATGTCTCCTGGGACTGCTGTTCCTCTGGTCCCTCCAGACCATGATTGCCAGCTTCCCTGTCCAGGGGCCCCACTTAGTTTTTTTTTTTTTGCAAGCAGAGAGAGACTGGGAGAAGAGAGACAGATAGAGAGAATGGGCACACCAGGGCCTCTGGCAGCTGCAATCAAACTCCCAATGCATGTTGCTTTGTGCATCTAGCTTTATGTGGATACTGGGGAATCAAACCAGGTTGTTAGGCTTTGCAGGCCCAGGCTGATCTTAAACTCTGTAGTCCCAGTCGGCCTTGAACTCATGGTGATCCTTCTACCTTCTGAGTGCTGGGATTAAAGGCATGTGCCACCATACCTGGCAAGGCATCAGTTTTATTTATTTATTTATTTGAGGTGTGTGTGTGTGTGTGTATGCGCACATTGACTTTTACATAGGACCTGGGGGTCAGAATTGAGGTATTCAGCACTGTGCTGCAGGTACTTTATCCACTGAGCCATCTTCCCAACCCTTCCTCTTCCTTTTATTTTCATTAAGGTGTTTTGGTTTTGTTTTTTTTCTTCTGCCTTTGGATATGGTAAGATTGTAGCTTAAAATTTGACAGTTTAAGAGAGCCGGGCGTGGTGGTGCACGCCTTTAATCCCAGCATTTGGGAGGCAGAAGTAGGAGGAACGCCGTGAGTTCGAGGCCAGCCTGAGACTACAGAGTGAATTCCAGGTCAGCCTGGTCTACAGTGAGATCCTACCTCGAAAATCAGAAAAAAGAAGGATGCACTTAAAATTTGACAGTTTAAGCAGAGCTTAGTGGTTCATGCCTTTAATCCTAGCACTCAGGAAGCAGAGGATCATCTTGAGTTGAGGCTACTCTGGAACTACGTAGTAAATGCCAGTCAGCCTGGGCTAGAGTGAGAATGTATCTCAAAAAAACAAATCAAAACACCTTCTTCCCCCCAAAAAAACTTGGCATTCTAGAACAGTACTATTGGATATATTAAAAAATATCCATTAATTTGAAATTTAGTATAAAAAAGCAAGATAGTTGTGTTTTTGGTGCTAAGGATTGAATCCAGGGCTTTGTGCATGCATAGCACATGCTGTACCATTGAATTCTATCCCTAGCCCCAAGATACTTAAGTCCAGAATTTTCTGGTTAAGAATATTAGAATATGATTTCCCCGTTTTTTGTACTGGTGTTGCAAAGATGTCTTTACTTCAACCTTGGTTTACTGAAAGTGTCAGGGATGTGGCTAAATATTCTTTGGTTTTATTATTTTGTACAAGGTAGAACTAAATAATAAAAAAAATTAGGGCTGGGAAAATGGCTTAGCAGTTAAAGATACTTTCTTGCAAAGCCTGCTGGCCTTAGGGGTTTTTGTTTTGTTGATTTTTTGAGGTAGGTTCTTATTCTAGCCCAGACTGACCTGGAATTCACTATGTAGTCTCAGGTTGCCCTCAAACTCACATCCAATCCTCCTACCTCTGCCTCCCATGTGGCCTGGGTTTGATTCCCCAGTACCCATGCAAAGCCAGATGCACAAAGTGGCACATGTATCTGGAGTTTGTTTGTAGCAGTTAGAGGCCCTGGTGTGCCCATCCTTCCCCTCTCTTTCTCCAAATAAACAAATAAAATATATTTTAAAATAATACTAAAACTGGATGTGAGCTGGACTTGGTGGCACACGCTGTTAATCCCAGCACTTGGGAGGCAGAGATAGAAGGATTGCTGTGAGTTCGAGGCCAGCCTGAGATTACAATAGTGAATTCCAGGTCAGCCTGGGCTAGAGGGAGACCCTACCTTGAAAAACAAACAACACCTGTAATCCAGCACTCAGGAGGTGGAGGCAGAGAAGATCAGAAGTTCAAGTTCAGGCTGGAGAGATGGCTCAGCTGTTAGAGCAATTGCCTGCAAAGCCTAAGGATGTAGGTTCAGTTCTCTAGTACTCACATAAAGCCAGATACACAAAATGCTGCATGCATCTGGAGTTTGTTTGAAATGCCTGGAAGGCCTGGCAAGCCTATTTCTCTTGTCTGCCTCTCTCTCTCTTTGCTTACAAATAAATAAAAAAATTAAAATTCAAGAACTTCCTTATCTACATAAATCATTCTGGGTTATCCTGGGAGATAGGAGACCCTAACTATAAGTTAATTAATTAAATATCTGTGGGGAGCTGGGTGTGGTGGTGTATGCCTTTAATCCTAGCATTTGGGAGACAGAGGTAGCAGGACTGCTGTGAGTTCAAGGCCAGCCTGGGACTAGGGAGTAAGAGCCAGGGCTTAGAGTGAGACCCAACCTGAAAAAATTTTAAATCAATGGGAAAAAAAATCAGTGGGTGTGTTATGTATGTAAAAAATTGTATGTCCTTAAAAGGAATGAAATTCTGATACATGTATGACATGAATGAATCTTGAAGATATTTTACAAAGTGAAATAAACCTGACAACAAAAGGAAAAATACTGTAAGATTCCAGTAAAACAAAACACCTTGAATAGACAGATTTCTAAACACAGCAAGTAGAATAGATGTTCCCCTGGGGCAGTGGGAGGGGTGTGAAAAAAGTTGTGGAGGTACATATGGTAATGGCTGCACAATAATGCAAATGTATTTAATGTCACTGAATAATATGCTTTAAGATGGGGGCCTGGGTATATGGCTCAGCAGTTAAGTCTTCTGGCCTGGGTTCAATTCTCTAGCTTACAGAAACCACTCACATAAAGCTGGATAAGTATTCGTTTGCAGCGAACAGAGACCCTGGCATGCCCTTGTGTATACACACACACAAATGTGCAAATAAAAATGGTTAAAAATGGTACATTTCATGTGGCATATATTTTACCACAAAATTTGTTAGAAATAGAGGTGTGAAACCCCCACTTTAAAACTTGTGAGGTGAATACAGTTTACATTGGACCAGAATGCCCTCTTCTACAGAAAATCGTGTCTCCCTGGATAGGGCTCCTGGTGAGTGTGGTTGTCATTATTCTTGACTCTGGCCCAGAATTCCTCTTGCTTGAGAATGTGGTACACCACTTCAAGTACCCCTGTGTGCTGGATCTGAAGATGGGCACCCGGCAGCATGGGGATGATGCGTCAGCTGAGAAGGCTGCCCGGCAGATGAGGAAGTGTGAGCAGAGCACATCTGCCACACTGGGGGTCAGGGTCTGTGGCATGCAGGTGAGTGACCACTGCTGAGAATTGAGGTACATTTTTCTAGGCTCTGCCTGTCTCTCTCTGCCCACCACTTTGAGAGAGTGAACCACCCACAAGGTACAAGTGGGGTCACTAAGCTCTGCTGTCCTTATCTGTTGATGGAGGTTTATGTGCAGGACTGTTGGGAGAGCTTGATGCCTTGGTTCTGGGGCAGGTAAGACGTGTCTGTCAGCAGTGTGTTCCTAGTTAGAGTCTATCTGGGCCCCAAGGCAGCTTGGAGAGGAGGCTTGTAAAGTGATGGCTCTAAGCATTGCCTTTTACAACTCTGTGGTGGGAAAACCTGGGGTCAGTGTCACCTCCCTGCTCCAGTAGGAGGAACTGTAAAGCTCAGGTTGGTCCGAGTGCATTCCAGAAGGTGCTTGCCATGAGATTTCCCTGGTGCTCACCATGTCTCTCCTGGGGTTTCAGGTGTACCAGTTGGACACAGGTCATTACCTCTGCAGGAACAAATACTATGGCCGAGGGCTCTCCATCGAAGGCTTCCGCAACGCTCTCTACCAGTACCTGCACAACGGCCTGGACCTGCGACGTGACCTCTTTGAGCCTATCCTGAGCAAACTGCGGGGCCTCAAAGCTGTGCTGGAGCGGCAGGCCTCCTACCGCTTCTACTCCAGTTCTCTGCTTGTCATCTACGACGGCAAGGAATGCCGGTCTGAGCTTCGCCTCAAGCATGTGGACACAGGGCTCCCTGAGGTTGCACCATTCTGTGGCCCTAGCACCAGCCCCAGCAGCAGCAGCCCTGAGGCTGGCCCTTCTTCTCCACCCAAGGTGGATGTCCGCATGATTGACTTTGCACACAGCACATTCAAGGGCTTCCGGGATGACCCCACTGTGCATGACGGGCCGGACAGAGGCTATGTGTTTGGCTTGGAGAATCTCATCAGCATCATGGAACAGATGCGGGACGAGAACCAGTAGGCCCAGTTCTGAGCCTCCAGGACCCCTCCCCTCCCCACAGGCAGGGACCATTGCTCTGAACTTGCCATGAGGATACACAGACTTGCTTTTAAAGGGTTATATTTCTCTTTGGTGTAAACTAAAAGAAATGTTTTTAGCTGTAGCCTGGAATCCATATATATAAAGGAGGGCAGAACACACGTCCTCTCAGCCAGGCTCCTTAGCTCTGTGGCTCTGACTGCTGTGTCCAGGCTGACTCAGGAAGGAAGAGGTGGCCCTCGTGGGCTTAGTAGCAGAGACAGGATGCCCTTGGACTTTGGTTTCTCTTGCCTAGATCTTTGGGTCTATGGTTGCAGGGCTCTGCTGCTTGTGAGGTGAATCCCAGGGCTGGCACAAGGTCCCTCCGTCATTTCCCAGAAATGAAGGGGTTAGGTGCCCAGGTCTTTGGGGGCTTTCCAGTTTTGTGCTGTGGGTGTCAGCTCTTGGGCAGATGTCCTCAGGGCAACACGGCTAACGGCACAGCTGGCTGGACCCCATCCTTCTTGATTTTGGCATGGGGCTAGATTCCTGAGGCTGAGCTGAAACCAGCTCATTGCAGAGGGCAGGCCCCAGTCTCCCTAGGCACCTATTGGCATGCAAACCTGCTCCTCTGTTCACCATCCCAGCCAGCCTCTCACCAAGATCCCTTGCCTCAGGAGGCCACCCCTCCTGCCCAACTGAGGGGCACAGCTCTGTTTGCTGAAGAGTCAGTGTCCCAGTGAGGCTTTGGCTCAGACAGTATTTGCAGTCCTTGGGCTATGCAAGGGTGTCCCCTCCTCAGTTCCGGCAGCCTCTGGATGGGCTGTTCTCCCAGCGCTCAAGAGCTGTGGTCCGCTCAGGGTCTTGTACTTCTCCAGGCCAAACTCAAGGTGGCAACCTATTGTAAGGTGTTCTAGGACTTGGGCCTGGAGGGAGGACTTAAGTTTGTCTGCTTTCAGGAACATTGAGTCCTGGGTGCAGGTGCCCAGATTCTGCTAATGCATTTTGTCTGATCAGTCCTGGGGTCTGTCAGTTTGTCCTTTTGTCCACCTGCCAGCCTGTTTTGTGAAGAACCTTCTCTTGGCCTTGCTTGTTAATATATATTGATTTCCTTCATGCTTTCCTCAGCAAAATGAAATTCTCTTTCCTATTTCTGAGGTGAGCTTTTGCTTGTGTCCTTCCTCAGCAGGTGCTGCCATTTTATAAAGACCTGGTGGCAGAATGCATTGCAGGTGGTGTTTCCCAGCAGCCTTCCTGTGGGCATGGAGTATGGCCTTCAGCACTGACAGTGGGGCAAGAATCAAGGGTGACCATTGTTTTAGTCATTTCTGCTACCAGCTTTTTAACAGCAGAGTCCTGCTGACACAGATGTCCAGCAGGTATACTACACTCAGCCATTGCCAGGGTTAGCGCCTCCAAGTGTAGGGCCACTGTCAGTATCACTTTTGACATTAAAAGATAAGCCTGCTGCCAGCCCTTGTCGAAGAGGCATTGGTAACTGATGGTGAAGTTTCCCAGTTCCTAGAGATGTGCCTCTGAAATGGGCTCCTTGATGGATCCCAGCAATGATGTTCTGACCATGGTGCTGGTGGTGGCCAAGCTTCCGCTCCTGGGAACTTGGGCTGGGAGGTACAGCTTGCCTGTTTCTGGTTAGTAACAACTATCTTCTATATAATTCTGTGGCTTCAGCCATGGGGGCAGTATGTCTCCGTTAGTGTAGACAGACTTTCCTGGCAGGACAGAGGACAAGACAAAGAGTTTGGGGCCATTGGAGACTTCGTGGGAATGTGCTGTGCCTCGGTCTCCCAGATTCTGGGAGCAGATGCTGCAGTCTGCTGCTACTACTGCAAGAGAGGCTGTATCACACAGAGTGTTCTGAAGGAAGGCCTGGCTTGGCTGCTTCTCTCCCCCCCCTTCCAGGGCCCCATTTTTAAAGCACTTTTAATACCTGGAGACCCAGTCCTCCGATCGGTGGTGTCAAGTGTGGGCACACTTCTTGCAGCCACTACTCTTCTACCTGTCCCAGGCTACAATTCTGTCCCTGCCAGGCCCTGCCGTCCCAGCCCCAAATAGGGACCAAAGTGCAACCGGGGATCATGGGTTGGGGAACTCAGGTCACCCTCCTTACAGTATTTCCCTGGGCCAAGCCCACACCAGCCTCCAGGGAGGTGGGATAGGATGGGTGGTGCTCAAAGAGGAAGGGACCAGTGTAGCAACTTGTCAGGGACCCCACCCTCCCTCTGGGCCTCTGAAAGGGTGGGGATCTCACTTGAGGCCCAGGGGCCCGGGCTAGTTAAGTATTCAGTGCTCCCACGCTCACACCCGGCCACGTGCAGTTCTCTAGATGCTTTGAACTTTACAGCTGTGCAATTTGTTCTGTGTGCCCATTCACAAATATTTTAATGAGGATAAAAGGAGAACCATGAGGGGACACCCTTTCTTTGCTTCTTGGGGGGTGGGTGGGGGGTTGAAGACCTCGAGTTATGGGAACTGCTCTCTGCTCCTCTTTCCAGGAAGCTCCGTCGGCCCATACGTAGCTGTGGCTGCGTAGCGGCCCCGCGGCGTTTTCCCGGGGCCTTGTGTGTGGTGGAGGGGGTGCTCGGCCGAGCCAGCCCCTTTCTGTACAGCCAAGCGCTCCCCGCCCCGCTTGTGTCAGGTCGTATATGTCAAAATAAAGCCGCTAGAAACCGCAGATCGTCCGCGTCTCTCTCAAACTTCCGCGGCTGGGCTCCGCGGGAGGCGGCTCGGCGAGCTCGGCAGCCCCGCCCTCGAGCACGCCGGGGGCGGGGCGGGGGGGCGGGGCGCAGGAGCTCCTCCGCCGCCGGGATCCGCCAATGGACATCTGACCCGCGGTTCCGTCCCGGTCCCCATGGCAGCCGGCGCTCACGGGCTCTCGTTGGTCACTTTTTAGGCAGCCCCGCGCCCAGCGTTCCGGTGCCGTCGGCCATGCCACGTAGCCGGCAGCCGATTGGTCCTCCCGGACACGTCACTGCCCGCGCCGGCCCGGCTCGAGTTCCGGGCCAGCCAGAGCGTCGTAGCCTGGATTTCTGGCGGCGGCCGGGATCCCCAGTCGGGGCATAGCCGTGGACGAGCTGGAACCGGAGTCGGTGAGTCTGGGGCTGGTGAAGGGCGCGGGCCAGGGCTCGGAGGCAGGGGTCAGCCAGGAGGGCTGCAGGTACCTTGGAGCCAGGGACCCACTCCCGTCTCCCGCAGGCGCGATGAAGGCACTGATCTTGGTGGGTGGCTATGGGACGCGGCTGAGGCCATTGACGCTGAGCACCCCGAAGCCACTGGTGGATTTCTGCAATAAACCCATATTGCTGCACCAAGTGGAGGCGCTTGCGGCGGTAAGACCCTGGGTCTGATCTGGTGGCCAGGGGGACGGGTCAGCGATTGGAGATGGGGGTACCTTCCGACGGAGCTCGTCCGCTGCCTACCTTACTCTGTCCTTTAGGCAGGCGTGGACCACGTGATCCTGGCGGTGAGCTACATGTCACAGGTGTTGGAGAAGGAAATGAAGGCGCAGGAACAGAGGGTGAGGCCCGGACTTCAGTCCTTTGGTCCCTGGGGCTCAACTTAATGTTCTACAGTGATAGGGTGACTTCTTCTTTCCAGCTGGGAATCCGAATCTCCATGTCCCATGAAGAGGAGCCTTTGGGGACAGGTAAGTGAAAACGGGAAGACCTCTTGGGCAGGGTTCAAGACTAGAAGGGGTGGGACCCAGCTTGGATGGGGGCCTGCTGAGTCTGGGATTTAAAGACTCGGACTCCTAGCAAGGTGGTGACCTGCCCCCTTCCCCCAGCTGGGCCCCTGGCACTGGCCCGAGACCTGCTCTCTGAGACTGCAGATCCTTTCTTCGTCCTCAACAGTGATGTGATCTGTGATTTCCCCTTCCAAGCCATGGTGCAATTCCATCAGCATCACGGCCAGGAGGGATCCATCCTGGTAAGGGACCAGGTCCTCCTCTGACACCCCAGCCCCATGCCCAGTTTCCTCTGATTCCTAGCTTTAAGATGTCTCCCTGTGTCACTGGTGCAGAGCTGTGCAACATGCCATTAAGTGTTGGGGACAGAGTCCTTAAGATTTGGAACAGCATGTTTCAGTGTCAAAGCTGAGGAACAGTGGCCTAGGCCTGAGGGTCCCCCCAACTCCCCATATTCAGGTAACCAAGGTGGAGGAGCCTTCCAAGTATGGTGTGGTGGTATGTGAGGCTGACACAGGCCGCATTCACCGTTTTGTGGAGAAGCCACAGGTATTTGTGTCTAATAAGATCAATGCAGGCATGTACATCCTGAGTCCTGCTGTGCTGCGGCGCATCCAGGTGTGTAGGGAAGCCGCTGGGTGGGCTTGGGTGTGGCAGGCCTCTACTCTCATGACCTGCTCACAAGCTACCCACTCCCACAGCTGAAGCCTACGTCCATTGAGAAGGAGATATTTCCTGTTATGGCCAAGGAGGGGCAGCTATATGCCATGGAGCTACAGGGTGAGGCAGGGAGGCCTCTGGGTGGGGGTGGTCTGTGGCTGGGCTGAGCCCCCTGATGCATCCCTTCCCACAGGCTTCTGGATGGACATTGGACAGCCCAAGGATTTCCTCACTGGAATGTGCCTCTTCCTGCAGTCACTGAGGCAGAAGCAACCGGATCGGTTATATTCAGGACCTGGCATTGTGGGCAATGTGCTTGTGGTGAGGTCCTTGCCCAGCTGTTACTAATCCCTTCTGTTTTCAGAAACAGATGACTCACTCTTACTTTCTTCACCACTCTTAGGACCCAAGTGCCTGTATTGGCCAGAACTGCAGCATTGGCCCCAATGTGAGCCTGGGTCCAGGTGTGGTGGTGGAGGATGGCGTGTGCATCCGGCGGTGCACGGTACTGAGAGATGCACACATCCGTTCACACTCCTGGCTTGAGTCATGCATTGTGGGCTGGCGCTGCCGTGTGGGCCAGTGGGTAAGCCTTTGGGCTGGACCAGGTCGGGGACCGGGGCAAGTAATATGTCAGCCTCATTAACGAGGCCTTCCTATAATTCTCCAGGTGCGCATGGAGAATGTAACAGTACTTGGCGAGGACGTCATCGTCAACGACGAGCTCTACCTCAACGGAGCCAGCGTGCTGCCTCACAAATCTATTGGTGAATCAGTGCCAGAGCCTCGAATCATCATGTGAGGGGCAAGCCCTGTTTCCCCATCAGCAGCGGAAGGCCCTGGACTTGGTGCTGTCTGTCTGGGGAGGACTGGATAAAGCTGAAGCTATCGAACACTTCTCACCGGGACATAAACTGACAGGATCCCTGCTGGGCACACCCCACAAACCCTATTTCCTCAAACAGGGCCGGGGCCAGGACTGTATGGAATAATAATTTAATGATTACCGTAGCCTGGACTGAAGTCGAGCTCAGGCAATAATCAAGGCCATGGCTGGGCCCCCACCAATGAGGCTACATGCAAGCAGCGGTGGATGGTGGGTGGGTGGTGGTGGACAGGACCAAAGAAGTTCATTAATAGGGCTCAGGCTGGATTTGAGGACGGGAGTTCCGGGATGGTGCAAGCTGCGTGAGGCCTAGGCGGCTGAGGAGGTGGCGCTCGTATTGGCTGCCTTGTCCCAGTCCTCTACAGACATGATGGTGGCTTTGCAGAAGAAGCAATCCTTGTTGTTCATCAGATGCTGGTTGATGCAGGCTCTACAGCGGGGGAGGTGGGGGTTAGGAGCTGCTCCTTACGTCCCTTCTGCCCTCCCAAGCCTGTGGGACCCACTTACTTGCAGGACTTGTGACCACAGGGCTGGAACACAGCAGAGATAGGGTGGGCATAGCAGATTGGGCAGAGGTCTTCTTCGCTGGTGGGCTAGAGGAAGGAGGGTGGAGGGTGGGTTGGGCTGGATACCTACTTCTATGTTGGTGTGTAGAGTCTCAAATGGCATGGCTGTGTGCTGTGGCCTTACTCACCAAGGATGCAGCTGCTGCCTGGGCAGATGCAGCAGTCAGGTGTGCCAGCATCTGTTCCACCTGGGCCAGCTCCTCAGCACTGATATAATCCGTATCTGGGTTAGTGGTAGGAGGTATCAGGCCCCCTGTGGCACTAGAACCTAGTGCCTCTTGAATGTTCCCAGCCAGGGAATTTTCTGCCTTTGAGGATCCTGAACTCAAGCAGTCCTAGATCTCGTCCCTGACCACCTCCCCCTGGCCCACTTACAGCTCTGCAGGGAGAAGCGTTTCCGGTCAGGAGCAGACAAGGCAGTGCCAGGTGCTGGGGGCTCTGGCTGCCCCAGGAGATAGCATATAGAGCGAAGCTGGAAGCAAGGATCAGCCAGGAGCACTGACGTGGCCCGCTCTGTCCTAGACAAGGGAGGGCGCATGAAGTGATCTGTGGCAGGAAGAGTTGGCGATCCGGATGCTGCATTTTTGCCCCTTTGCCCTTTCAATCTTCCTATTAACCCCTCCAGTAAGTCCTGGGTCCCAGTAGGCCCATATAGCCCTAGTACCAGTTTAAGGGAGGGCAAGTGTGAAGACCCCGTAAGTGGAAATTCCATCGACCCCCTCAAAACCGTAGTCACTTAAGCAGCAGTGGCATAAATTATCCTCAGACCAGCGCTTCTACTTGAGTCGAAGGCGGCAGTCTCGGGACTTTGGGGCCCTCTGGCGGCCACGCCAGGTCCTGGGGCCGCTCCGCCCCCTGCGGTGGGAGCCAATAGGGACGCGGGCCGCCGCCCCGAGCGGTCCTCCCCGCGGGTACTTAGAAGCCGAGCCGCCAAGCGCGCACCCAGAGAGCTAGCGGAGGAAGGGAGTCTCCGCAGCTCGGCCTCACCCCACAGCCATGGGCCACAGAGCGCCATAAACGACGAGCCCGAGCAGAAGCGGCGAGTCCAGGAGCCCTCTTCCCTAGTGCTCGCCGCTATGGCCCGGCTGGTGCTTCTGGGCGCACTGCTGTGCATGTCGGGCTCCGGAGCAGGCACCTCAGACCTGGAGGACTTCCTGCCCCCTTCTCCCCACAACTGCCCCAGTAAGTGTATCTGCGCAGCGGACCTACTGAGCTGTGCGGGCCTCGGTCTGCAGACCGTGCCGGCGGCGTTACCTGCAGCCGCCGCAGACCTCGACCTGAGCCACAACGCGCTCCAGCACCTGCGCCCCGGCTGGCTGGCGCCCCTCTCCCGGCTGCGGGCCCTGCGCCTCGGCCACAACGAGCTGGATGCGCTGGGTCGGGGTGTCTTTACCAATGCCAGCGGCTTGAGGCTGCTCGATCTGTCATCCAACAAGCTGCGGACACTAGGGCGCCACGACCTCGATGGGCTGGGCGAGCTGGAGAGGCTACTTCTGTTCGACAACCGCCTGGCCCACTTGGACCAGCACGCCTTCCACGGCCTGAGCGCCCTCAGCCGCCTCTACCTGGGCTGCAACGAGCTCTCCTCGTTCTCCTTCCAGCACCTGCATGGGCTCCGGGTGCTCCGCCTGCGCACGCTCGACCTCTCCTCCAACCGGCTGCGCCGCGTCTCCGTGGCGGCCGTGGCCGCGCTGCCGGCTTTCCTCAGGAACGGCCTCTACCTGCACAACAACCCGCTGCCCTGCGACTGCCGCCTCTACCACCTGCTGCGGCGCTGGCACCGCCAGGGCCTGAGCGCCGTGCGGGACTTCGCGCGCGAGTACGCGTGCTTGGCCTTCGCCGTGGCCGCGTCTCGGGTGCGCTTCTTCGAGCACAGCCGGGTCTTTGAGAACTGCTCAGTGGCGGCCGCGGGCCTGGACCGGCCCGAGCAGCAGCTGCACGCGCAGGTGGGTCTCTCCCTGCGCCTTTTCTGCAACACCAGCGCCCCGGCCGTGCGCATCGCCTGGGTTTCCCCGCAGAACGAGCTGCTTGTGGCACCCGGCTCTCAGGACGGCAGCATCGCTGTGCTGCCCGACGGCAGCCTGGCCATAGGCCACGTGCAGCAGCGGCACGCGGGCATCTTTGTGTGCCTGGCCACCGGGCCCCGCCTGCACCACAACCAGACGCTCGAGTACAACGTGAGTGTGCAGATCCCCCGGCCGGAACCCGAGGCCTTCAAGACGGGCTTCACCACACTTCTGGGTTGTGTTGTGGGCCTGGTGCTGGTGCTGCTTTACTTGTTTGCACCACCCTGCCGTGGCTGCTGCCGCTCCTGCCGCCGGGCCTGCCGCGGCCGCCGCTGGCCCCGAGCACCCAGTCCCCTCCAGGAGCTGAGCGCCCAGTCCTCGGTGCTCAGCACCACACCACCAGATGCCCCCAGCCGCAAGGCCAGCGTCCATAAGCACGTGGTCTTCCTGGAGCCCGGCAGGAGAGGTCTCAACGGTCGTGTGCAGCTAGCGGTGGCCGAGGACTTCGATCTCTGTAACCCCGCGGGCCTGCGGCTCAAGGCTGGCTCTGAGTCAGCCAGCTCCACCGGCTCAGAGGGTTTCATGATGGCCTAGGCGGCCTGAAGCTTTCACCTAAGGCTCGGTCCTCCGGCTACTTCTGCTCCCCGCTGCAGTCAAGAGAACTGCCGGCTGTAGCCGGAAGCTGCATGTGGACATGCACCACAACGGCCCCCAACCTGCCTCCTGCCCTGCACAGCAGGGCCCACTAGTGTCCAGGAATGAGGATCAGGCCTACTTGGTTAAAGCCCTGGGGCCACCCCAAGGGCTAGGCATATCACCTTCCCCTTCAAGCCAGAGCAGAGAAGGGAGAGGGTTTGGAAGAAGATCCAGCCCCCTGCTCCCAACAGGAGATGAGCCCTCCCTCTGCTGAAAGAGGACCCTGGCCCATTACAGCCACTCTCCACTAAGCACAGCTCTTGTACAGCATACTGGACAGGCAGGCAGGCACACCTCAAACTCTTTGGGGGGGGGGTGAAGCCTGGCCTGAGCCCCAAGTACAGCAGCCCTCTCTAGCTAAAGATAGAGATCACAGCCCAGCTGGACTCTTGTGTCCCTGGAGGATAGGAGCCTCTTAAGGACCTGCCCCTCACTATTCCTGCTGCACGCAGAAAAACAAGTGGGAACCCCTCAAACGAGACTGCGCTGGGGGCTCCGTGGCTGTCGTAAACCATGCTACTAGAGGAGTTTATAATAAAGGCGATACACGTCACTGCTGGGCCTTCAGACACAGGTGGCATTGTGTGCTTGGCCATCCTAGGCCACACCCCCAGGTTCTGGATTCATGCCCCTGCCCAGAGACCTGTCCTGCAGCACTTCACACCTCAGCACACTCCCTCTGCTTCCAAACCCAATACTAAGATCCATCTTAGGTACAAGTAGGCCTGGCCCGTCAGGCGTGGTGGCGCACGCCTTTAATCCCAGCACTCGGGAGGCAGAGGTAGGAGGATTGCGGTGAGTTCAAGGCCACCCTGAGACTACATAGTGAATTCCAGGTCAACCTGGACTAGAGCAAGACCCTACCTCAAACAACCCCCCCCCAAAAAAAAGTAGGCCTGGCCCTGACCAGCTAGTCCCTCCTCAAAGGGCATGCCCAGCTCCCATGGGGGCCAACAGTTCCCAATACTCACTCTGAGGCTGGACCATGCACCAGGAGCCGTACCAGGATCCCTGTCACTGCCACCAGAATGGGGTAATGGTCCACGCTCTCCAGGCCTATGGAAGATGAACCACTCACTGGGGCCTGATGCTGCAGACCCCTCCCACTAGCCTTCCTACAGGCTAGGGGTACAAGCCTGGCCATGAGAACCAAGGTCTGTGGTGTGTTAGGGTGCAGGGCACCTAGATCCTTACCAGGCAGCCGTAGGGTGACCACACGGTCAAACAGGTTCCTCTCAGCTGTCACTCGATTCAGCACCTGGTTCAGCAGCTGTGAGAGCAGAAGCCTATTGGTGGTCGGCAAGTTCGCCAGTAGAGTTATCCCCAGGGTCCTACCTTCCTTGCCCAGATGGACACACCTGTGCAAGACGCCGTAGCAGCATCTCAGAGGTAGGTCGGGACCAGTCAAGGAATATCTCAGGCACCAGTGTGATAGTCATTTCCAACACGCGCAGCAAGCTGACTGAGAGGTCAAAGCAGGTGGCACAGACCTTGAGCTGCCGGCTGTCCACAAAGTTTCGTTCCAGGCGTTCAGCAGCCTGCTGAATCTGAGCCACCACGAGGTAGGCAGGTAGCAGTTAGAGGCCTGGCTACACTACAGGGCCATGATTCCTGCCTATCCCAGCCCACCTCTAGCCCACCAGGTTCCATCAACCCACCTCCTGGATCATGCCAATGAACTCAGAGAAGGCCCAGTTGAGTTGGTTGAGGACACTGTTGAGGAAGCTGGGCGCTACATCAGGACCCTGCCGCAGAAGGTCGGCCATGTGCTGCTGCAGCAGGGTGGAGGGGCAGGGCTCTGGAGGCAGAGGAAAGAAGCATTGCCAGGACTTCCTAGGCAGAAATCCTGCCTGTTTGCTTACCTCATCCATTGGCCTACTGGTGTAAGGACAGAAAGATAGCTCCCTGGGATCATTCAAGTCAGGAAGGCATGGAAACGGTATTATACTGCTTGGGGATAGGACCACAACTAAACCCTCCCTCTGCTGGGTAACCTACAAGTTCCAGGTGATTGCAGCCCCCACACCAGCTCACCCCCAGAGGCCTAGAGCAGCCACACAGCTACACATGACCTCTAGAAAGTTCTGGATCATAATTCTGGCAGGCAGTATCAACATAGACAAGGCAACTTGGATCCTCCCCACTGTCCTCTACTATCTTCGCTGCCCTTGGCCTGGCCTTGGCATATGGCCCAGGTGGTGGGCGCCAAGTTGGGGCTGGCAGGCAGCAGTAACCAGAGCTCTCAGCAGCAGCCCCCCCCCAATACAGATCAATAGTTCCTGCAGCCACAGGAGATGGTATCAGGCCCCACAGTCCCTCTCCATTTGCAGCTCAGTTCCGCCCTACAGGAGGAACAAAGCTTCTGGCCTCTCTGGGGACACCCCAAGAACAAAACACTGCCTCCAAGGGCAAAAAAAAAACACTAGTAGGCATGATGTGTAGAGTGTGGCAAGCCCTCTCTCCAAGGGCACATCCAGGTCCAAGTGAAGGCTCTTGGGCTCAAAAGACTTTGTTAGGCACAGGGTAGCCCAGCTTCTGCTTCTAGCCAAATGCTCATTATTCTAGGAAAGCCCAAGAAGCCCCCTCTGGGCCCTGGCTAGCCACCAGCCTGTGCTCCTCTTGAGTCAGGACTCCAAGGCCGAAGCCGTATCCTGCCTGGTTCTAGCAAAAGCAGATAACAAAAGAGAACAGTTTGGAGACAAGGCTGGAAGTCAGGAAGCTGGCATGGAGGGCAAAGACCAGAGTGTCTACCCTGCATGAGCTGCTAGGAAGGCATGCCCCCATGTCACTGTGAGTCCTGCAGGATGACAGGTCCAATGGAAGCAAGAGGGGGGTAGTCCCAGAGATGAGAGGAAAATGAAAACACTAAGAGACAGGTAGGGAGTTAGGAGCCTGACACAAGTCCCTAAGATGGGCTGGGAAGAGCAGGAGAGTCTCAAAGACTCCAAGAGCAGCGGTCAAGGGTCCTTCCAGGGCTTCTGCCAGGACCTGCCCAACCTGGATACTCACTCTGTAAGCTGGGTAAATTGGCATCCTCTGGTTTGGTTTTCAGCAGATGTGGCAGCCTTGTGTAGCGATACCCGAATCCACAGCCCTGGGGACGCAGACAGCAGGAGTCAGTGGGGAGGGCAACTTTCTCCTTCAGTTGGCCTCAGCCAGTCCCTCAGCTAGAGGGTGCTTACCCTCCAGAGCCGCACCAGGATCCAGTTGGTTTGTGCCCAGGGCCGTTGCTCATAGGGGGCCAGGAGATTCTTCACCATGGCGATGCGCCTATGAGGGTTAGGGGTAGCAGACACAGGTAAGGCTGGGCATCGCGCTGTGCAGAGTACAGTGTGTGCCCATCCTCCAGGCTCCTACTTACTGCTCCTCAGGGATCCTCTCCACAGCCCGCAGGGAGTGTGGGTAGCACACATAGCTGGCCAGAGCCTGCATCAGTGAATCTCGAATGTCTGCCAGGATAGGTTATGCCTTAGCAGGTGCCTGGCATAGGTCCTTACCTCAAGCCTTGGGCCCACCAGGCTATAATTTATATAAAAAAACAGCCTTCCAGATATGCCCTTCCATCCCCGTTCCCCAGGCCCTCTGGAAGGCATCTCACCAGTTCCTACAATGCGTGGGTCAGCAAAGTGTTTGGCAAGGATGGCAGCCAGGCGTGTCAGGGTCTCTTCATAGCCTGCAAAAGTGGGTATTGCAAATCACTGATCAGAAGTAAGGGTTCCAGAGGTGGGCATGCCCCTTGTCAGAGTGGCTGGGCATCATACTCCAGGGCTAGCTAGCCTCATGGGCCAACTTGGCCCCATGTTGGCAACTGGGAATATCAGGCAAGGCATATATGGGCGGTTGGGAAGGGGCTAGGACATATTCACTGTGGGGGATGTAGATTCTGGCAAGAGCCCTAACCTGGGTTCTAGCTCATTTTGGCACACACTGATGACTTAGCAGTCAAAGCCCCTTGTTCCCTGAAGTTCTCTTGCAAAATAAAGCTACACTGAGGGCTGGGACAGGGGGCAAGGGTTTGCCAGCTCATAGCCTGATCCCGACATTCATTGCCAGGCCCAGCCTCAACTAGTGGTCTTATAGAAGGGAAGATTCCTGTGGCCCCAGCAGGGCCTTACCCCATGCTATGATTTAGAAATACAAGCCATTTTGCCTCTTTCACTGCCTCCTCCCAGCCTGAATGGTCCCATCACCTGGCAGTTCCTCCATGCTGTGCACAGGACCAAAATAATTCTTGAGAGCACTGTAGCTATTGATGGCCACACTCAGGTAGAATTCAGGCATGAAGGCAAAGAGAGACCCTGTGCGATCCCCGTGCTCAATAGTCCGCAGGCAGACACGCAGCAGCCAGTAGATATCCAGCATTTTTTCCTACAGGAGGCACACAGTGCTGTTGGCTTTACTAAAAGGGTCACAGGTCTGGTCTGGGAATCAAGAAGGTTTCCCCAAGACAATGACATCGGAGCTGAGACTTAGTTTGCAGGAAATGTCAACAGTGGCCTAAGAAGGAGCAATCTAGGGCTGGAGAGATGCCTCAGCGGTTAAGGCACTTGCCTCTGGTGCCTAAGGACCTGGGTTCAATTCCCCAGTACCCACATATGCCAGACCCACAAGGTGGTGGCCCTGGCTCGCTCGCGCTCTCTCTCTCTCTCTCTCTCTCTCTCTCTCTCTCTCTCTCTCTCTCTATTTCTCTGCTTAAAAATGAATAAATAAAGTATTTTTTTTAAAAAGGAGCAAGTCTTGGCAGGCAAGAGTCCAGCCTGGAGAGGGCAGCACTCTGACTGAAAGCAAAACCAGTTTGAAAGTGGACCATGTGATCAGTGCAAAAGGGGCTGTAGGGATAAGTGAGGCCAAGTTAGGACTTTGTCAGTATAGTTGTGAAGAATCCATGCATTTTCCAGGTCTAGAAAGGCAGACAAATGGACTGGATAGCCAGGACTTGGATGGGCTGTGGGTAAGAGAAAGGCCGCACCAAGAACAGTGCTCCCATATCTGGAGGTGGTCAAAGTACCAGGGACATAGGTGTGGTGAAGGGAAGAGGGAGTGCGCTAGGAACAAGTGGAGCATCAGACATCTGGGCAAGCCCACAGAGCTGGCGTGGAGGAGGCAGGGGGCTCAGAGAAGCTGGTGGTGGTGGTGTGGGTATGGGGGTGGGGAGGGGAGGAAAAGAGAGGCATCATGACTGCTAGGGGAAGAGGTCACAGAAAATAGGTGAAACTTGTCTAGGGTCCTGTCCTCAGTGTGGCACTCAGCCTCTGTTAGGATCATATGAAGGGGCTCAGGAAGAAGTAATCTAAATAGAGACATCTGTGCTCATGGATTATTAGTTTAATATTGCTAAGATACCAATATTGCCAAATGGAATCTCCCAATTCCAATGACTTTGCAGAAATAGAAAAAATCCTTTCAGGGCTGGAGAGATGGCTTAGCGGTTAAGGCACTTGCCTCCAGTGCCTAAGGCCCCAAGTTCAATTCACTAGTACCCACATGAGCCAGACCCACAAGGTAGTGGCCCTGGTGCTTTCTCTCTCTCTCTGTCTCTCTGTCTCTCTCTCTCTCTCATCTCTCTGCTTGAAAATGAATAAATAAAATGTTTAAAAAAAAGAAAAATCCTTTCAGAAATTCCTATGGAGGGCTGGTGAGATGGCCCAGTGGTTAAGGCACTTGCCTCCAGTGCCTAAGGCCCTGGGTTCAATTCCACAGGACCCACATAAGCCAGACCCACAAGGTGGTGGCCCTGGTGTGTGCGCTCTCTCTCTCTCTCTCTCTCTCTCTCTCTCTCTCTCTCTCTCTCTCTCTCTCTCTCTCTCTCTCTCTCTGCTTGAAAATGAATAAATAAAATATTTAAAAAAAAAAAAAAAGAAATTCCTATGGAATCTCAAAGGACCAAGCGTAGCCAAAATATTCTAGAAAAATAACAAAGCTATTCACACTTATTCCTAATTTCAAAAGGTGACTCGTATAGACCAAAGGAATGAAGTAAGGGAGCCCAGAAGTAATCACTCACTTGTATGAGTCAACTGATTAATCAGGTCCTTCTGGGAGAAAGCCCAGTCTTTTCAACCAGTGGCACTAGCCATTAATGATATCCTGTGCAAAAGAATGCTTTATGCCACATACAAAAATTAACTCAGAGTCACTCAAAGGTGATGCACGCCTTTAATCCCATAGTGAATTCCAGGTCAGCCTAGGCTAGAGCAAGACCCTACCAAAAAAAAAAAAAAAAAAAACCCACAAAATACACACACAAAACAAAACTAAAAACTCCGAGTGGATCAAAACTGTAAACAAAGAGCTTAAAATACTAAACTCTTAAAAACAGTTTTTTGTTTGTTTTTTTCAAAGGGAAAAAAGGCAGAGCAGTGGAGGCCAGGGTCCTGAGAAGATGGTGTGGGAGGAAGGCAACCAGACTGCCTCGGGAGGTGGTGAAGCAGTGGTGGGAAGAAAAGGAAACTCCCTTGACACACTGAGTGAGTCTCCATGGGACTGGAAACCAGGAAAGCTGTGGTGGCAGAGATCTGAGAGGCTGGCAAGAGAGGAGGCAGTAAAGATGACCTTGGCCCTAAAGGAAGGAGTCATGAACTGGGTACCTGCTAGGTGTGGTGGTCCAGAAACAGACTCTTCTCAAGTCCCTGCCCAAGAAGGCAGAGGACATCAAGAGTCCTTATAGAACCTTCCCAACCCATGGTCAGCAGTGAGGGAAGGGCAGCGCTGGCTAGAGCCATAGCTACTCACCTGGGAATAGACAGTGGCATGGACCCAGGCAAGCCTGCGGCTCAGGTGGTCTAGCTTTTCTGAGAACACTTTCTGGCTCTTGGTCAACTCTGCAAGGATATCTTTCCTCTGCCACCCAAGGGAAAAGAGGATAATCAGGACATGGACCCATGCTCAGGTCCCACCCCAGGCAAACTGGCAGGAACCCTAATAGTTGGGAGCAGGTAAAGGGTAGGGTTCCACTTTCAAAACTCACTTCTGCCAGTGGTGATCCATAATGGCCCTGAGAAAGCCTCAGAACAGGGCCACAGTTAACACTCAGGTTGTGGAAGTGAGGCCCAGCTGGGGGTTTGTGAGCCCTTGGTGGAAGCACCCAGGGGCTCAGTGGCAGACTGCAGCTTTAGCAGCTAGCCAGGTCTAGGGCTCTGGTGACAGTGGGGGCAGGGAGGCCTGCCAGGGAAGCCCAGGCCAGGCAAGCCTTAGCAGAGGGGCTCCTGGGGGTTGGAAGAGTCGGACTTTACTTCCTGCTGACTCTGTGAGCGGCCGAGTAGGCACTCAGGGTCCATCCATAATTGATGAGGACAGTGGGTATATGTAACCACTTAGTGGGCAGGGGGGAGGGGAGGAGGGAACCTTGGCAAAAAGCTTGTTGATAGAGTTCAAGCTGTACAGGCCCCACAATCAGACTTCACCTCAGGGTTTGGGACAGTCAGGGCAGGAGTGGGGACATGGAAAACTGGAAAATGATCCGGGAAGCCCCAGTCAAAATTTCCTTTGTGGGCTGCCCTGGGGACCTCAACAAGTTAGCAAGGTGCCCCTGTACAACACCCTTCTGTCCCAAGATGCACTTGCCTGCCCAGGCCTTACCCTCTTGGGACACCGGTGAAGCTTGTCCTCTGTGTCTCTCAGAGCCATCGCATACTCATTGACATCATCAGACACACCCACCATCTGGAGTATTGAAAACCATACATCTAGTGACACGATGCTTTGTCAAGCCCTGCCTGGATCCCAGCCTGCCAAGTTCCCAACCTCTTCTTATAAAAATAATCCACAGCAGCAGGTGCAAAAGCCCATCTTGCTGTGTGGTGTGTGCATGTGCAGTTATACACACACCCCTGTAGGCAAGTGTGGGTGTGCATGTGCACACATAGAGCCGACCAAGCAGAGTGCCCCTCACCCAATACACATGGACCAACAGTGCAAGACCTTGCCCAGTTGCTGGTGGACACTGAGGTTATACATCATGATGGTGCCGTCTAAGACTTCCAGCAGCGAGTTCTCAGTGAGGGGCTGCTCAGGCTCCTCAGGGGGCCTCCCCAGCAGCAGGCCCTCATTCCAGTGGTTGCCCTCAACTGGGGAACAGAAGAGGACAGGGTCAGTCAGGCCATCACGGCTTTCTCTCAAGTCTTCGTAGGCTGGTTGGGCCTCACAGGAAAGGGAATCCTCTCTTCCTTGTCTAAGGAGGGAGCTTCAGAAAGAACAAGGCGAGGGAGGGTGGGTGCAGGGCAAGGCTCTGCAGTGCCAGGACCTATTTCTGTAGCATTGATTTCATGTCATCAGATTGTGTTTCCTGTGCCCTTGGGATGTGGCCAGACCACAGCACTGGAGTAGGGAGGGGATGTTTTGGCTTTGCCCTGTCCAGCCCAGCACCTACTGTCCTCACGGGTCCTCTGCTCCACATTCAGTGTGCGGACCTTCACTTTCTCTGTGGTACTGAGAGGCCGCCGTGGGGTCATGAGGCTCACAGCTGCTGTACTGAGGAAACGGTTAGCTCGGCCCAAGGTTGGAGAACTGAGCCACCCAGGCCGGGGCAAAGGCAGTGCCCCACCCATGGCCAGGGCCTGCATAGGACGCTGCGATGGAGAGACAGGGTCAGAGGTTAGTTAATGAGTCCCCAGAACCAGGGCCCACACACAGGGCTCCCTTGATCCGCGGAGCTGAGGGAATGGGCAAGAAGGGTTTCTGCCTCAACCCAAGCCAGGGAACCTGCCTGATGACAAGGTCCTTGTCTACATGGAATAGAGAGGGCTCTGTGTGATATCCCTGCCCACAAGATAAAGGAAAAGCCCAACCAAAGCCTCCACTTGCCCCTAAGTGCCACACCTGGGCAGCCGTGGGGGCTGGCTCCTCATCTTCATCCAGGTCATCCATGGTGGCTGCCTGGAGCTCCAGGGGGTCAATCACAATGTTGGCTTTGGAAGCAAGGTCATCTGAGAGGCATGGCAGGATAAGAAGATACTTAGGCCAGTGGCAGGCAGAGGGGCTACAGCATAATTGCCCAGAGCAGTAGGACAGGAGTTCTTGCAGAGTCTGCTTCCCAGTGTGCAGCTCCTTACCCCTCACTGCAACTGCACCTTCCCTCTACATCCAGAACCTCTCATCAGGCAGCACTCTCCCTCACAGCCTTTCTGCAGGTCCAGGACCTGTCTGTATCCTGACTTCTAGCACTATAGGACCTCCGTACTCTATGACTACTCCATAACACCAGAGGAGGTCCCAACTACCTAGGCCTCTGCATGCCTCACCTCAGGTACCTGACAGACCCATGTCTTCAGCTCAGGCCTCACTCCTGGCTAGGCTCCTAGGCACCCCAAAGACACGATGTGTAACAATGAATGTGTCACCTCAGCCTCTTCCTACAGCACCCAGCCACATCACCACCGGCATGATCAGGGTCTTCCTCTGCTCTACTTCCCCTACTTTCCTTGTATAGGCCTTTCTTTTCCCTTTTACAACCCCTGCATGCTATTCTTCACACCACAGTAGCAAGAGGAAGCTTCCAATAACACACACCCAACTTTGCTTCCCTGCCTTGTCCAGACCTTCCTAAGCTGCCCCCACAGGTCTATATCTGCTATGTGGTTTTCAAGAGCCTCATATCTGACTCATTACCCTGCCTCTGTATTTGTGACACACTTGGCTGTTTCTGGTATTTCTTGCCCTTCAGTATATGGTGCCCTTGGCCCTTTACACTGGAGTGACCTGTGCTCACCACTGAAGGCAGCTCAGGTAGTCCTGGCACACCCCTATCTCACCAACATGCTAAGCCTCCTCCTGTCAGCACATCTGATCCCTACCAATATGCTCCCAGCCTGTTCTGAGGTAGGTACCCAGGGAAGAGAGCTGGCTGAAACCAAGATCAGAGGCAGCCTGGTAGGTCAGCAGCTCTCTGCCAGAGTGGAGAGACTCGGGTGCCCTCTAGTGGACACAAGACAGATCAGTAGCCAGGGCCCAGCAGGCCCAGCTTTACAGTCCTTACCCAGCCAGGACTGCTCACTACCATGACCTCCACATACCTTTTTTTTTTTTTTTAATTGTCCATAATGAGTTACATTATTTAGTGGGCAAACGATGAGTTGTTATCCCCAGTTTCCCAATGCCCCTCTTCCCCTTCCCCAATCAGCTGGATATCCTCCTCTGTTGCTGTCTGGATCAGTCCTTGTGGCAGGGGACCATGGATAGCCTAGTATTCAGCCCGGTTCTCCTGGCCCTAGTATGTTGTTACTCAGTGGCATCAGGCCTCTGGATAGTCTCCCCCACCACGGCTCTCACAATCTTCCCACCCCCTTTTCCACTCAGTTCCCTGAGTTGTGGTGTCCATATACCTTTAAGGGTCTTTCGAAGGTGTGAGAGGAGGCCCCCAAGACGCTGCAGGTCAAAGTAGTCCACCTTGCCATTATAGAAGATCTGGGGTGGGATATAAGCCTCTACAAGGAGTTGGGGACACAGGGTCATCAGTTAGTCAGTACTTGGCAGGAGGACCCTCTCCAGAGCCATGCCCTCAATTCTGGCCTAGCACTGACAAAAGCTTCTGGCCTTGGTCATCCGCCAACCCAGGCCTCCGGCCACTCCTACTTGCTGTTTCAGGGTAATGCTAACAACTTTGTAACTTGGGGTGAAGGGGGCATTCTTGGCAGCCAATCACTCAGAAGGGAGCCCAGTCTGATGGGGCATCTCCTAATTCAGATTAAGAAAGGCTTCTAGTGACTCCTGGGGGCTTTGTCCACCCAAACACAGTACCTCCAGCACACATCCAAGACAGCCCTACAAAGGACTACAGAGGCTGGATGCTGGGACCAGGAAAAAGAGCCCATAATGGGCAGAAACCTGTGGGGACAGTGACAGCCAACACAAGTTCAGGGGTCTCAGAGTATGGGGCTCTTGAAATAGACTCAACTAGACAGCAAGCCAGGGACAGCTCTACGTTCCCCACCCAGCACCAGGGGAGGATGCTTCACCCCAGCACCGGGGGAGGGTGCCTCACCCCAGCACCAGGGGAGGATGCCTTAACCCAGCACCAGGGGAGGAGCCTCAGGTCTGGCTCTTTTTTTTTTTTTTAATATTTTATTTATTCATTTTCAAGCAGAGAGATACAAAGAGAGAGAGAGCACCAGGGCCACCACCTTGTGGTTCTGGCTTATATGGGTCCTGGGGAATTGAACCCGGGGCCTTAGGCACTGGAGGCAAGTGCCTTAACCGCTGAGCCATCTCTCTATCCCAGGTCTGGCTCTTTAGGGCCTGTTATCAACTCACCTTCACTGAAGGAAGCACGAGGGTTGGAAGCCTTGTATTCATCCCAATAGAAGCGTAGGGCAGAAATGAGTCGATGTAAAAAGCAGACCATGTACTCAGGGGGGCAGAGCACGGGCATGTTCTATGAGCAAAGGGCAGAAACCATGCATTGGTACTTGCCCAGAGCCCAGCCCCCGGATCCTGGGTTGGGGAGGGAGGGAGAAGCAGGAGAGAACAGAGCAGGGGAAGGCAGGTATGAAGCAGGTTGAGAGGTGTCAAAAGCCCAGAGCACAGACCTTACAACACAGCCAGGGGTCTACAGAGGCTTCCCTGGAGGATACCTACCCCCCTGCCACTGGCATTCTCCTGCAGAAACTTTCGGAACTTGGTCAGGAAGATGTACCTAGAAGCTTCGCCCTTTGTGGCAGGGGAAAACAAGGTTGCGACGAACTCAGTCCTGCTTGCCAGCCCCTGCCATCCGTGCCTCGGGAGTTTTGGCATCACTCACCCCGTTGTCGTCTTTATTGTCCAACAGCAGCTTCAGGATCTGGACCTGCAGTTCTTCCACCACTGTGGTGGGGTGGGGAGACACAGTCGTCAGGTCCCAGGAATGGGAGAGGGCAGCAGTTTGGGTCACGTCTTCTCCACCAGCAGGGCTCCCAAGTGCAACTTAGTTACCAAACTGCCACCCCCACCCAGTGCTCAGGCCAGGCTGACCTTCAATGCGCTTCCTGAGCCTTTGGCAGCCCCGTTCGTAGGCCCGCCTCCGCTGCCGCTCCTCGGGGGTCTCCTCCTCGACCTCTTTATTCTCTCTACCCTAGGACAGAAAGAGTGGAGTTTACCAGGGACTTACCTAGGCCTACTCCAGGCCTTTAGGAACCAAGGCTCACATGGCTCTGGCATACTGGGCCAGCCCTTACCCCACTCAAGGTCTACCCACCTCCCTGCTGAAGCGGTGGGGCCACCACGTGGTGGGAATGAGCTCTTGCAGGCCGGCTTCCTCCACACGCAAGGGGCTCTTGATATAAAAGAAAACTACAGACCGAAGCATGTCGAAGCTGGTGGTTGTCAAGGCAGGGCTTGGCTCACCAAAGGACCCCCATGCATACTCCCCACTATGAGCTCTCTCTGGGAAGCCCATCATAGCTCTCCTATCATCAAGGGTGCTAACGTCACTATGTGACAACTGTCTCCTATACTGATAGCCTCAAGACAGATCTATGGCTAGCAAGCCCAATACCTAACAGGTGTGTGATAAAGCTGTAATATAAACAGATTAATGGGACACATTGTAAAGAGGGCAGTGTGGCCTCATCTCAGGCCCTAACTCGGGCCTCTGTCTCCCATCTTTGTTTTTTGCCTCCTAGACTAAGAAGATGGCTCCCACTCAGGCTTTCCAAGACAAGGGTCCAAAACTAGGCTCTGCCTCTTATTCAGACAGTTCTTAACACCATGAAGCAGGAATTGTTACCTCCTTAGAGAAGGCTTTTCAAGAACCCCACTGTGGCATGTGGACAAAGAGCTAGTCTCTTACTGGCGAGGCACCACAGCCTTCCCACATCCTCATACAGGTGCAGCAGAGAATAGACATGCTCAGTCAGGAGGCCAGGCAACTATGACCCCGCCCTCTGCAGACATGGGCTAAAAGGGCTGTGATGGCCCAGGGACTCACTTCTGATCCTCTGAGCCTCCTCTCGGAGCCCTGGCCCGATGCACCCTGCTCTCTCTGGCTTCTGCTAACCCCAGAGCCTAAATGGCTGGCCTGCCTGGCAGCACAAGGAGGATACAGGACATTGCTAAGCAGAAATTTGCGGGACTTCTCATGCCTCAGGATTGAGATAGTGAGCCGCAGGTAGTGGATCTGTGAAGAAAGGGTGCTCAGAATGGGTAGGCGAGGATGGGGGCGTCAGGACAAGGACAAATGCTCCTACCTGCAAACCCAAGTCTGGGACGATGGGTGAGAAGCGGTACAGACGCAGCAAAGACATCATCAACTGCTTGAGGCAATCCTGAATTTCATAGTCCTGGAGAGAGACTAGGACAGCCATGTGGGGGCCTTTTCCAAGACCCTACCCATACCTCCCCTGCTATGGTAGAGTCTATGACCCAAGTCTAAGGTCCAGAGTCTCACCTCCATGAAGAGCCACAAGAGGTCCAAGACCTGGTGCACCGAAGACTGCGCCTGTGCAGGTGTGCCCTTCTCCACGATGCCCAGCAAGAAGCTCATGAGCACAGCCTCCACCAAGTACACCTTGCGCTGTATCAAAGGGCAAGTATTGGTGAACTGTCCTTCTGCTCTACACCCTTTCCCAAGCTCATCATGCCTTATTATAGTCTTGAGCCCCTCAAGCAACCCCAACACAGAAATGAGCCCTTCCAAGGTCTAACTGGCCTATAATGCCTCCAGGGCTTTGTTCACGCATTTTCCTTGCCTGTGACATCATGACTCTTGAATCTTTTGAGATATTCTCAGCTAAAAGTGTCCCCTCCTCCCCAGGATGCTGCCCTTGAGGACTGAGGACTTTGGTTATGTAGAGACCTACCAGGTGATGCTACTGGCTGTCTTGCACCTGAGTACCCCAGCCCCTGGCACAGGAGAGTGTCTAGCATGACTCTTACCAGAAGTGGTGCAAAGTGGTGGAAGATGTGGGACAGTGTGAGGAGCACGGTGGGCTGCCCTTGCAATTGCCATTCGGAGCTCTCCTTTTCCACCAACCGCCCTTCCTGTATGTGGGGGAGGGGATAAGATCACGAGGGAAGGATGCCTGGGATAGGATCCCAGCTCACCCAGACCAGACCCTGACTCACCACAGGGTCCAGCTCTACACGGAGGACTGCCTGGAAGCAGCCCAACAACCTCTGGGCCTGTACCAGGTCGGCAAATGGAGGGTCCTGCAGGGGCCGGAAGCCCGCGACGGGGTAGGTGCCACAGAGTTAAGCCAGCAACACCTGTCCTGAGGCTCAGCCACACCACACCACCTCACTCCCACTGAGAGCCCCGAAGAGGCCTGGTCTATAGGGCAGGGCCGCAATGCCCCTTCTGCGTCACAACTTTCCCATTCAGTCTCTAGAGGCAAAACTTGCCACTTCACCCAGTCTCATAGCATCTGCCTAACAAGGGTGCTATAAGAACTTTTATTCTTGGACCAACCTAACTAAGCTACACACCCTATGAATATCTCCCAGGAGCTTGTCATCAGCCCACAGTGCTGCTGAGGTAGAAAGCCTGTCATCCTAAATACTAAGCTACCCATAGCCATCTTCCCAAAACGATATCGCAAAGGACGGCTGCCAAAGTTGAATGCCACGGACTCCTTAAAAGACAGGCTGATGGCTGGGAAGTAGGCCATTCCTAGGCCCCTGGACAGGTTCTCAAAGGCAGTGCCCAGTGAAACACCATTCCTGGAGGAGAAGAAGGGTGGGCCTGTGAGGTAATGGCAGGAAGGATAGAGCTGCCCACCCTCAGGGTACCAAACTTGGCCTGGCTAGGCCTGTGGATAGAGGAGGGAGACTCACAAGCAGAAGGACAGAGTGCCATCATCCAAGTCAATCAGGCAGCTCACGATGTCACCTGCTGCCCATGCCTGCCATGAGAAGAGTCCTCACAGAAACACACTCTGGACCCCCAGTTGCATTTCCAGGGCCACCCAAGTGAGACTGGCCACAAGTAGATAGGAGTCCCAAAGGTCTCTGACCCTTCAATGACACCTATCGTCTTCATGGCTACTCAGTGGCTCCAGATGAGCTATGGGATGATCGTGGGCCCAGCCCTCACCTTGCCATAGTTTGTTGTGGTCACGTTCCACTTGCGTACCCGGTTCCCATCATAGGCATAGGAGTTGTGTGTATCTCCAACCCCCTCCTAGGAAAGAACTGCCTGTAAGGTCTGCAGAAAGCATGTAAGGACAGGCCAGATCCCACCCAGGTGAATCCAGGCCCCTCATGGATCTAGTGATGGGAGATGAAGTTCTTGCAGAAGGGTGGAAAATTTGGACTTTTATACTGGGTACGCTGAGATAGAGTGGGACATATTCCTTCTTAAGAGAGCAGTGGAGGCCAGAGTCCTGAGCATGTGTGGAGCTGCTTGTGCTCTGATGACACTTGCAACAGAAAGTCTCCCTGGTTGAGTCTCTCCCCCTGCATATACCTCCTGGTTGAAGCGGCAGTTGATGGTACACCAGCCAATCTGCATGAGCCCCTGGGAGGAGATGAGCACCTCGTAGACCCACTTCCCTGAAAAAAAGCAGAGTTAGGCACAGCAGGCGATGAAGACTGCCTCTTGCCTTAGGTCTGGGTTCTCAAACTTCTTCCCAACTCTCTGTGGAGTATGGGCTCACCTTTGTATACACATGTGGTAGAGCGGATAGTGCCAAAGTTGCTGTGTCCAATCACCTGGGTGAAGAAGATGAGTGTTAAATTTCCTTCAAAGCACACTGCCTCTATCCCCAGATAAACTAACCCTGATGGCAGAGACCTATTGTGGTCAACAATGCACTGTGCCTGGCTGGGGTGGGAGGCTGTGCCTGGGCCAGAAGCATGGTGGCACTCAGGGCTTTGCTGGGAAGAGCTTAGGGCTGTGGCTACATCAAGGTCCAGGTTATGTCAGAAGGATTTAGGGTCGGAGAACATCATGGTCTGAGGATATGTCAGGATAAGTTTATGACCGGCACCATCAAGATGAGCAGAGAACAGGGCCATATAAGATGGGGTTATATTTGAAAGGGCTGGGCCAGGGGTTTACACTCCATTCTCACTCACCCCCAGGAGGTCATCATCCACCAGAAGAAGCCCCTCAAAGCCTCCTGTGTGATCCAGGACCACAGTGGATGGGCCAAGTCGCCCATCAACTTGTCCTGAGAAGGGAACAGGTGCAGCGTCAGGCACACATAGGGTGCACTGAGCTCACTAGAGCAGTCTCTAGGCCCCAGGCTCCACACCCCTTGACCCCACTCCAAAGGCTGTGGGCACATACCCTGGCTTTCCTCATCTTCGTTGTCCACCTGCAGCAGCTGTGCCAGATGCTCTGGCAGGTTCTGGAAGTTCAGGGATTTCCTGGAGAGAGTGAGAGAATGCCAGGGACCCACAAGTCCTTGAAATCAACCATATGACACAAAACCTTTCTCCCACCCTTTTCTCTGAGCTTCAGAGCATGGCTGCCTAGGCTTTAGAGAAAGGACTCCCCCTAAACTTGGCATGCTACAAGTCAGCAGGCTGGGTTAGCTACTAAACTCAAAATTATAACCAGTCCCACTTGGCACATGTACCTCAGGACTATTAAGCAATATGTAACAGACCATCTCTAAGCCTTAATGCCTTTATCTGTAAAAAGGGAAGGGCTGCCAGGCATGGTGCCTTTTAATCTCAGCATTTGGGGAGAGGGATGAGGTAAAAGAATCTCCTTGAGTTCAAGGCCAGCCTGAGGCTACAGAGTGAGCTCCAGGTCAGTGAGATACTCCTCCCACCTCCTTCAAGGCTGGGTCTCACCTAGTCCAGGCTGGATAGAATTCACTCTGTAGCCCTAGGCTGGCCTCAAACTCATGGCAATCCTCCTATCTCAGCCTCCTGAATGCTGGGATTAAAGGCGTGCACCACCATGCCAAGCAAGGAGGCTTTCTCTGCCGGGCGTGGTGGCGCACGCCTTTAATCCCAGCACTCGGGAGGCAGAGGTAGGAGGATTACCGTGAGTTCAAGGCCACCCTGAGAACATAGTGAATTCCAGGTCAGCCTGGACTAGAGCAAGACCCTACCTCAAAACACCAAAAAAAAAAAAAAAAAGGAGGCTTTCTCAAAAGCGGTTGTTGTTGTAGGCCCATGCTTTAAGAGGGACATGCTTATGCCTATGCCAAGTGAGAAAAGAGAAGCTTTAAAGATTCCAAGGAATAGCGTGTGCTCCCAGCATGGCCTATAACTAACCTACTTTCAAATATATCTGTGTTAATTCTGGCTGGGAAGAAGATAAGGCTGGGGGAAATGCCAGTTCCCAAGTTGGTCAGTACTAGGGTCACCTACTCCAGTCCTTAACCCTATACCTATACCCCTTTTAGGGGTAGACTTCTCCCCCCCTCAGGCAAGGAAGTCTGTGCTGATCAGACATGATCTGGCAGTATAAAAGGGCTCAGCAGTGAGAGCTGCTATCTGGCTCTGTCCTACATGTACCTATTCACAGAGGCCAACAAAGCACATAGCCCACCTGCTGCAGCCAAAGAGGCTGAGACATTTGTCTGGTGACAGCCTTGTCTCAGCACACATGCCCAGAGTAAAAATGCAGTGAATCCAGGTCAGCCTGGGCTAGAGCGAGACCCTACCTTGAAAAACAAAATGAAACAAAAAAGACCTATTAGGCTGGCTCAATGGTATATGTCTCTAATTCTAGCACTTGGGAGGCTATGCATAGAGGATTTCAAGTTTAAGGTAAGCCAGGGCTATATAGAAAGACCCTATCTGAGAGAGAAAGAGAGAGAGAGAGAATGAGAGAGAGAGAGAAAATATGAATATGAATGAGAATGAATGTGTTGTTGAATGCTGGTTGGCTTTCAGAGCTCAGCTGCTAAGTATAACAGGCAGTAGGGTGGTAGCAATTAGCAAGATTCAGCAGAACAGAGGCCCAGTGCCCACCTGGATCCAGCCCATAGACTGCCAGCTAACTGTTCTTCCCTTTTAATCTCAGAGCAACTACTCTATTCATCCACCTATTTATTAGGCTCTGGAAGAGGACACTGATGGGGCAAAGTCATAGCTCACACAAGCAGCTATGAAACCCAGGTCCAGGAGCCACATGTGTCCCTGCTGTAAAACAGTACTAACCTTGAACTTCAGGAGGTAGTTATACACAAAGGCCTCTCTACTGCTGACCCCAGGCAGCAATCAGGAGGCAGCTATGCAATAGGCTGCCCAGCCAGTAACATAAAAAGCTAAAGGTAACCCCACTTCTGAATACCACAACCAACAGTAAAAGAGACTCTCCCTTTATTTTTTTAAAATTTATTAATTTTCAGAGAGGGAGAAAGAAGAGAGAGAGAGAAAGAGAGAGAGAGAATATGAATATGGGTATGTCTTTCACTCTCCCCAGAGAATGGGCCCTCCAACTGCTACAAATGAATTACAGATATATGTGCCACTCTGTGCATCTGGTTTCAAGTGGGTTCTGGAGAACTGAACCTGGGTCATTAGGCTTTTCAAGCAAACACCTTAACCACTCAACCATCTCCCCAGTCCTCTCAGCCCCTCTTCAAGGCTGGGTCTCATCTAGTCCAGGCTGACATTCACTCTGTAGCCCTAGGCTGGCCTCAAACTCATGGCAATCCTCCTATCTCAGCCTCCCGAGTGCTGGGACTAAAGGCATGCACCACCATGCCAAGCAAGAAGGCTTTCTCAAAAGCAGTTGTTGTAGGCCCATGCTTTAAGAGAGATATGCTTACGCCTATACCAAGAGTACACAGCACTTGGTTGTGGACAGCTGGCTTGAGATAGCCATCAGTGGATGCCTGCAGCACTGCCCATTTGGCCAACACTTGCTTGCCCTTTCTGGATTTCCTAGGTCCCGGCCCAGAGCCCTACATCTCCATAACCAGTGACTGATAGCCCTGACACCTGCTGTCCCTCCTGGCAGCCAGCACTAGCAGCAGCATCTGCTAGTTGTGTCACATGAGGTAGGGATCAGATGGCCCTGGGAACAAGCTAGGACTAGAGTTGGGGTGAGGGTAGATAGGAGCCCTCTGTAAGCAGGAACCTTCTGATCAGCACAGCCACTCAGATAGAACAGGAAATACACTGCTTTTTGGTCCTGCCCAAATAATAGACTATAAAATTTAAAAAAAAAAAAAAAGAGTCCAGAATGCCCAGGGGCACACAGGTAAGGAAATACCTATGGTTCACTGTAAGGAGGGAGAACCTACATGAACCTGTAAAGAAGTTAATTTGGGGGTGGAGAGATAGCTCAGTGGTTAAAGGAACATGCTTACAAAGCCTGATGGCCCACTTAAAGCCAGATCCACAAAGTGGTGCCTGGAGTTCATTTGCAGTGGCAGGAGGCCCTGGAGCACCCATTCTCTTTTTTTTTTTCCTCTCTCTCTCAAAAAAAATTTTTTTAAATGAAGTTAATTTAATTTGGCAAGAGTTTTAAGAGTGACTGCAAACCAGGCATAGTGGTGCACACCTGTAATCCCATCAGTTAGGAGGCTGAGGAGGGAGTTAGAGGCCTACATAAAATCATACACACACACACATACACACACACAGAGGTGGGGGTCAAAGAGTTTAGCTAACCCTAGGTACTGTCAAGCCATATTCACAAAAACAAGTCTCTCCAAATGAGGGCAGTAGTATGGAACATGGCACCCTAAAAGATGCCCACCAACATCAATTCATAACATGGGAAAATATTCATAGACTAAATAGGATTCAAATTTCTATAAATTTTTAGAAGTGAGGAATATGTTCATTATTGCTATTGATCTTGATCTTGAAGATAGTTGCACAGGCTATTTATATTAAAACTTGTCATCTTAAAAAGCCAGGTCTAGCTCAGCATGGTGGTGTACACCTTTAATGTCAGTACGTAGGAGACAGAGGTAGGAGGGTCACTGTGAGTTGAGGCCAGCCTATTTTACCTCAAAAAATAAAATAAAATAAAAAAGCCAAGTCTAAGCCAGATATGGTGGTGCACACCTTTGTCCTAGCACTTGGGATGCTGAGATAGAAGGATCACTGTGAATCTGAGGCCAGTCTGAGCTACAGAGTCGTTCCAGGTCAGTGGGCCAGAGTGAGACCCTACCTCAAGACCCAACCCCCCCCCAAAAAAAAAACTCGTTAACTTACATACCTTAAACACATGCTTTTTATTTATTTTTTAAATAATTTTATTTACAAGTGGAGAAGAGAGGCAGAGAGAATGGGTGCTGGGACCTTCAGCTGCTGCAAACAGACTCCAGATGCATGTGTCACTTTGTGTATCTGGCTTTAAGTGGGTATTGGGGAATCAAACTCAGGTCATTAGGCCTTGCAGGCGAGTGCCTTAACCACTAAGCCATCTCTCCAGCCCATGTGCAGTTTATTTTATATCAATTAAAGGTCAATAAGAAAAAAAGGCTTTTTTTTTAAAAAAATAGGGTATTGCTATATAGACCAAGCAGTTCTCAAACTTGATATCTTCCTAACTTCCTAAGTGCTGAGATTATAGGCATGAGCCACTAAGCATGGCAAGAAAAATTTCAAGGGCACTGAAGCCAATAATTTTTTTAAAAAGTTTTCTCTTCAGCAGATGCTGAACTACAAATACAGTGAAATAAAGGAAAAAATGATCACAGTTGAATAACAACATGATAGGATCTTTTACTTTTATTTATTGTGAAGTTTCCACTAATTATAACTTTGCTTTTTTTTTTTTTTTTTTTTGAGGTAGGGTCTCACTCTAGCACAGGCTGACCTGAAACTCTGTGGCCCCAGGTTGGCCTTGAATTCACAGAGATCCTCCTACTTCAGCATCCTGCATACTGGGATCAAAGGCATGCACCACCACGACTGCCTTACTTCTAACTTTGACAGAGACTAAAATTATTTTATTTATTAATTATTTATTTGCAAGGAGAGGGAGATAGAGGAGACAGACAGAGAATGGTGGGCACACCAGGATCTCCAGCTGCTGTAAAACTCCAGATGCATGTGCCACTTTGTGCTTCTGGTTTTATGTGGATACTGGGGAGTTGAACCCAGGTCCTTAGATTTTGCAGGCAAGCACCTTAACCACTGAGCAATCTCTCCAGCCCTTTTTTGTTCTTCTTGTTAGTTTTCAAGGTAGGGTATCATTCTGGCCTAGGCTGAGCTGTGAACTCACAGTGATCCTCCTACCTCTGCCTCCTGGGTGCTGGGATTTAAGGTATGTGCCACCATGCCCGGCCAGACTGAATTTTTGTATTCAACTTGCAAGAAAAAGGTACTGATGGGGATTCTACTATGTAAATTCAGGCAGAAGCTACAACAAGCCAGGGCAGGTGGAGGTATGGACACATACATATAGGGCCAGATGCTGAGCATAAGGACAGTCAGGAATGTGTGTACCTCTTCCTGACCTCAGCATCCTCAGAAGGAAGGAACTTGTCTGAAGAGAAAAACAAACAGAGTCTAGAAGGCAGACTGGCCACAGGTCCCTCAGCCAGGAGCAAAGTGAAAACAGAACCCCAGCTACTTCCCTACAGCTGCAGCCTCTGTTTAGGCCCTGAAGAGTGAAGGGCTACCCACCCAGCCATACCTGCTGGTGGCTGCAGGGGGCGCATGGTCAGGAGAGGAAAAGACCAGGTGCAGGTAGTCATTCAGTAACTTCTCGGGCACAATGCCTGGGCCACGGGTCAGAAGGGAGGAGAGAAGCAGATTGTCAGCACGGTTCTTGGTCACCTACTGGCCCCAGAGACCACTGGTCTTTGGCCAACCACAGGAGTCAGAAGAATAATCCCATTAGGTGTACTGCTTCATGGCCATTGGTGAAATAGGAGCAAGGGGCGTTGAAAAGGCCTAAGCCTCATTGGGCCTGGGACTTGGCTATATTTGTCCCTTCCTTCTCCGTCCCCCAAATCATGGAGCATCCTCCCTGCCCTGGCAGCCCTTACCTGTGGCCCTGGATTTCTCAGCATCTGAGGTCAGCCTATAGTTCTTGCGGGAGAAAGACATGCCAGTCCCCTTGGATGCCATCTTTCATGTCTCATGGACAGCCAGTGGTCCTAGAGGCTGGACCAGATACAGCATGTATGTACTCCAGGCAAGCCAAGGGCACTCACAGACCTTACTCATGCAACGGGGAGAAGGCCTATAGGCAGGTGAGGCCAGTACCAGATACACCCCAAACACATACAAACAAGGGCAGGGAAAAGCAGAGGCTCCCAGTGGCCTACACAGGGAGGGTAGGTGGGGGGTTCGGCCCATGTTCCAGGGAACACATCATGCCCCATACTCCATCCAGTGCCCAGTAAAGGGCAAGATTTATGTTTGTGGGACCATAATTAAGTGCCTTGGCTCTGGGGAAATCAAACCAAAAGTCCACAGGTGGCAAAGTCAAAGCACCTGTATCCATATTGGTCACACTGGCTCCAGCTCATATCCGGACCAGCAGACCCCATACGACATTCTCTCAAGTGTACACTACAGAGGTCTGGCCACCTTCAGCCACAAGTCCTTCTTATTCCTCCACCGCTGAGGTTTTTTTCTTTAGCCTAAGGTTCTTCCCTTCTTTCATTCACAGTCCCACTGTCTCCTTCCCACTCACACACAGGATCCCATGCAAGCATCACTCCACCCAAGACCACTCCACTGGTCTTCTTACTCCCATGCTGTGTCCCTGCTGTGGGTCTCACAGAAAATAGCTGGGCTAACACAGCAGCTGCATGTGGTTAAGTTTAAAGTTTACATTTAAAAAAATGGAGCTGGAGAGATGGCTCAGCGGTTAAGGTGCTTGCCTGCAAAGCCTAACGACCTGGGTTTGATTCCTCAGCACCCATGTAAAGCCAGAGGCACAAAGTGGCATTTATTTGTTGCAGCTAGAGACCCTGGTGTGCCCAATTCTCTCTCTCTCTCTCTCTCTCTCTCTCTCTCTCTCTCTCTCTCTCTCTCATTTAAAAAATTAAAAGATTCAATTTCTCAATTAGATTAGCCACATCTCAAGAGTACAATGATCACATGTGGCTGGACAGGACTGGATCACTAGTGTAATTACGTGTCAACCATCACAGAAAGTTCTGTTAGTACCAGGGCCTGGCGAGCCGGCACTCCCTTCTCTGCAGCCCACTTTTATCTCACCTAAACAGGTCCTCCGCTCTTGCCACAAGCCCTTGGCTGCTTGTCTTGGGGACAGTGACTGTCGTGTCCTGCCACCCACCCGGGGCCCTCAGTGGCCATTCATGGCCATGCCCCTCACAGTGGAACAACTGCAGGAGGCGGTCATTCACCCTAGAAACAAGCCTTCCAGGCGCCCTCTCTGGCTGTCAGGTGTCCACACTGAGAAGGACCTGTCTCTGCCCGGGGGCTCCCGACCACTGCAATTCTGCCCAGTCCTCCCGAGGGATCCAGGCCCGGAACCGAATCCTCTCGGTCCTGGAGGCCAAGGACGCCGAGGGCAGCGCGTGGCTCCCCAAGTCAACCCTGCCCGGCCCTGAGTTTCAGTGGACCTGTTAGGCAGCTCCCGCCAGGGTCCTACGCCGCAGGCCTCGGCACTTCCAGCGGACGCCATCGCACTAGAGCGGCCCGGGCCTCGAGGGGAGCCACCGGGACCTGCCCAGCTCCGCGCCGAGCCTCCCCTCCTCACTCACCCTCAGCCTCGGCCGCCCCGACCGGCTCACAACATCCGCCCAGTCTTTCGGCTACGGCACCCGTCCAGGGCCAAACCGCGTGCACACCCGCGCGCCACGCCTCCAGCCGCGCACGCGCACACGCACACGCGCAGACCGCGCCAGGCCTTTACTAGGAGAAATGCCTCCTGCTAGGTGACTCTGTTTTAATTGACAGCGCAACTGCCTGTGATCCCCACCCTGCTCTGGAGTCCTCCCAGCCCAACTGTAGCTAGAGGCGATGCCCTTACCGGGGTCCCTAGGTCACCTGTCTCAATTCCTTACTTGGAGGCCTGGACCCTATGTCCTGAGATGTCTGAAATGCCACTCCTGTCAGCATATCTGTGGTTATCCCTCACCCCTGTTTAGACCCAATAAGCAGTACTGCTTACCTTTCCTGGGATGACGCTTCTGATAGGCTGTGACCCTCCTGGCTCTGCTGCCAGGGGGCATAGGCTGACTTGCCTACAGCTGGGTCCAACTGATAAGGCAGAAAAGGGGCAGGCAACGCTGGGGCTGGGGAAGTAATGTTTTTTCACTTTACAGGGGGAAACTGAGCCTCAGAAGATTTGAACTTCACTACCAAGGGTCTGAACAATCTTGGCAGCTCCTAATGGCAATGCCCTTGGGTAAATTGGGCTGCAGGCAGGTTTCATCTCCATGTGATTCCACAGATCCTTCCTAAACCATTCCACTAAATAGAGGGTCTGCATCAGGAGAGGGGTCTAGCACCTGATCCACAGGCTTGAGGCCTGGCCCCACTAGGCTCTGGGTCTTAGGTCAGGACCAAGCATGTTTGGAGTGGGGGTGTGGAGCCACAGCCACCCAATCGGGTAGAGACAGATTTCACAACTTCCTGTATGAGGCTGTGGTGGGTCACAGTGCAGCCTCCAGCCAGGAGTATGTGGTGGCTCCCAGTCTTGCTGCTTCTGACACATAGCTCAAGGACTGTTGGTGAGTATCACCCACCCAGATGGATCCCCATTTGTCAATCAGTAGGGGGTTGGCCCCAGGCCCATGACACTATTCTTGTTAGGAGTTTACTTTCCTATTAGGCAGGAAACAATGACCTTGATCTCTTGGGCAGAGCTAAGAAGCCTTGGGAAGACAAATATACAGTGCCTATTCAGGCCTGCATTAACACGTCTGCTGTATTGGGACTTACAGTGTTGGGACCACACAAATGAATACACACAGAGCTTCATCTAGCACAGACTTGGAGTCAGAGTGCCTAGGCTGGGGAGATGGCTCGGCAGTTAAAGGTGCTTGCTTGCAACATCTGTCAGCCTGGGGTTCATTTCTCCAGCACCCACATGAAGCCTGGTGCACAAAGTGGTGCATGCATCTGGAGTTTGTTTGCAGTAACAAGAAGCCCTGGCATGCCCATTCTGTATGTCTCTTCCTCCCCCTCCCCTATCTCTGCTTGTAAATAAAGTGAAATAATTTTTAAATCCCCCTCAAAAACACCCACAAAACTAAAAGAAAAAGAAAAAGAAATTCCACTGGGCATGGTGGCACACATCCCAGCTATCAGGAAGCTGAGGTAAGAGGATCAACATGAGTTTGAGGCCAGCCTGGAGCTACAGAGTAAGTTCCTGGTCAGTCTGGACTAGAGTAAGACCATTTCAGAAAAATAATTTCTAGGCTTGTTCCTTCCATGGATAGTTTAATGGCTCTGAGCCCAAGTACTTGAGAGGCGAGATGGGACAAGCTTTATAAGGCAAACACCATCACCCAAAGTCTCAGAGTAGATGTATCAGACCTGAGCCCATTGCCTGACCTACTTAACAAAGATTACCAGAATAGACAACCACTATGTCTGGGCCTGTCTTCTCCATTCTATGTGTGTGTGGGGGGAAGGGAGGTTAGGCTGGCCTTTGAAAGCATACACAAGGCCTTGTATCCGAGCCCCTAAATGACAAACCATGGGAGATGCCAATATACACACACTGATATGCATGGCCCCTTGCTCCGTGCTCACCCTCCAGGGAAGCGCTCACCATTGAATGACTTCCAGCTGCTGCAGGGCACAGAGCTGAAGAATTCGCTACATACAGTGGTGCCAGAGCCTTGGCAGGAAGATGTGGCAAATGCTGAAGACTGTGCTAGGCTCTGTGGGCCCTTTCTGGAATGCCGGTGAATACCTAAGTGGCTTAGATATGGCTGGAGGTATGAAAGCCTGGGCTGCTGGGTAATGCTGTGCCTTCTTCCCAGGGCCTTCCATTACAACAAGAGTAGCCATGGTTGCCAGCTGCTGCCATGGACCCAGTATTCGCCCCACACACAGCTGCACCATTCTAGTTTCTGTGATCTCTTCCAGAAGAAAGGCAAGTTGGCTCGGAGGAAGACCAGGGTTGAGTGATAGAGGACCTGAGGTCTCAGTTCCTACTGACCTTCCCTCTCTTGCTTCCAGACTATGTACGGGCCTGTATCATGGACAATGGGGTCATGTACCGGGGCACTGTGGCCAGAACAGCAAGTGGCCTGCCTTGCCAAGCCTGGAGCCGCAAGTCCCCTAATGACCACAAGTGAGATAGACACACCTGTCCACTATGCGGGTAGAATTCCCCTGGCCTGCACTGTAATAGTCTCTGCCTACAGGTATACACCCACAGCTCGGAATGGCTTGGAAGAGAATTTCTGTCGGAATCCTGATGGGGACTCCAGAGGTCCATGGTGCTACACGACAGACCTTACTGTGCGTTTTCAGAGCTGTGGCATCAAGTCCTGCCAGGAAGGTAAGCAGCCCCAGATCAAGCCTGGGGAGGCAGGGAGGGAGGTACTGCGTGCTCCCATCTAGGCCCCCACTGGCCCTGCGTTTCCAGCCGCTTGTGTTAGGTGCAATGGCGAAGATTACCGCGGGTTGGTAGACCGCACAAAGTCGGGACGCGAGTGCCAACGCTGGGACCTGCAGCACCCTCACTCGCACCCCTTCCAGCCTGACAAGTAGGCATAGGCAGAATCCTCTCGCTGGGGGGGGGGGGGGAATCTAGGCCCAAGGGGCGGGGCCTGTTCACGGTTACCGCCCCCAGGTTCCTGGACAAAGGTCTGGACGACAATTACTGTCGGAATCCCGATGGATCCGAGTGGCCCTGGTGCTACACCACAGACCCGCAGATCGAGCGAGAATTTTGCGACCTCCCCAGATGCGGTAGGCTGCAGGACGGGGGCTAAGGGCACGTGGAATCTAGAGGTGGGGGTGGCTTGACTGGGGAGGTACTGGAAAGGCTGGGCATGGCCCTAGATGGCTGGAGAGCAAAACCTGCTGTGTACCAGAGACCCACGAAAGGCAAGCCCAGCCCCAGCCGCAATTCCAGCTTCTGGCCAGGTTCCAATCTCCTTGGGTTCATCCAAGGATCCAAGGCACCCCGGCGCCCCCAATCCAAGACTTTAAAGTGCTTCCGAGGGAAAGGCGAGGATTACCGGGGTACAGCCAACACCACCTCTGCGGGCGTTCCCTGCCAGCGTTGGGATGCGCAGAGCCCGCACCGGCACCGTTTTGTGCCGGAGAAATACGCTTGCAAGTGAGGTGACAGGCGGGGAGCAGGGGGCGTCCACCAGGGGGTGATCCAGGGGCGGGACTGAGGATGGAACCCGCTTCAGCCTTAAACTGGGTGGGCTGGGTGGGACTCTGCACCAATGCTCAGAAGACCCCTGCTCAGGGACCTTCGGGAGAATTTTTGCCGGAATCCTGACGGCTCAGAGGCGCCCTGGTGCTTCACAACGCGACCCAACTTGCGGGTGGCCTTCTGCTACCAGATCCAGCGTTGCACAGATGAAGTGTCGCCAGAGGGTGAGGCTGGAGCTGTGGGTACAGAGCTGGGGCAGGCTTGGCTGAGCCTCAGGGCCCGAGACTGACTGCTGCTCTTGCCTGCTGGCCGTAGACTGCTATCATGGCTCCGGAGAACAGTACCGAGGTTCGGTCAACAAGACTCGCAAAGGCGTCCAGTGCCAGCACTGGTCCTCTGAGACCCCGCACAAGACACAGTAAGTCCCTGCAAACACTCCATCCAGCCTGGGCCCTAACCCTAGGGCAACATGCCTTGGCTTTTGTTTTTTTGGTTTTTCAAGGTAGGGTTTCACTGTACTCCAGGGGCTAACCTGGAATTCAGTATGTAGTCAGTCTCAGGCTGGCTTTGAACTCATGGCAATCTTGCTACCTCTGCCTCCCAAGTGCTGGGGTTAAAGGTGTGCACTACCACGCCCAGCCTGGAACCAGAGCTTGTTGAGTTTGAGGATATTTTGCTATAGATTTTTTTTCTTTTTTTGGTTTTTCGAGGTAGGGTCTCACTCTAGCCCAGGCTGACCTGGGCTATGAGACTATGTAGTCTCAGGGTGGCCTTGAACTCATGGCAATCCTCCTACCTCTGCCTCCCGAGTGCTGGGATTAAAGGTGTGCGCCACCACGCCCGGCTACTTTGCTATAGATTTTGTTTCGCTTCCTGCCTAGATTCTTGCCCACCTTGGCACCACATGCAGGACTTGAGGAAAATTTCTGCCGCAATCCAGATGGGGATAGCCACGGTCCCTGGTGCTATACTATGGACCCAGTAACCTTGTTTGACTACTGTGCCCTAGACCGCTGCAGTGAGTGCTGACACTTTCCTCCTGACCTTGACTCAGGCCCATCTCTGAAGACTGGTCCCTTAACCTGAGTAAATTTGGTCTTGCAGATGATAGCCAGCAACTGTCTATCCTGGACCCTCCAGGTACAGACAGGCCTGTTGTGGGTGGAGTTCATTTGCCCATCCTCCAGCCAAGAGGGTTTCATCCGGCTCTATCCACCAGACCAGGTGCAATTTGACAAGTGTGGCAAGAGAGTGGATAAGCGCAACAAGCTGCGTGTGGTGGGGGGTCATCCAGGGAACTCACCATGGACAGTCAGCCTGCGCAACCGGTGAGGCACAAGTGCTTGTCTCCCTAAGAGAGATGGTCCTGTTAGGAGGGGATGGATACCTATCCCTGGCCCCAAGACCTAGCCACCATGTATCCCAGGACTCACTGTTGCTTCTCCAGACAGGGCCAGCATTTCTGTGGTGGGTCCCTAGTACATGAGCAGTGGGTACTGACTGCCCGACAATGTGTCTGGTCCTGGTGAGCCTTCCTTGGATTTGGGGACCCAGTCCAATCCCCTGGCCTTTATCCTTCCCCCAGCCACCTTCCTCAGGCAAGCCAACAAAGGAGCCATGGGGCGGGTGACTGGGAGTCAGGAATGATCTAGCAGAGCCTCTCTCCCAGCCAAGAACCTCTCACGGGATATGAGGTGTGGTTGGGCACAATGTTCCAGAACCCACGGCCTGGGGACCCAGACCTGCAACGGATCCAAGTGGCCAAGGCAGTATGTGGGCCGTCAAGCTCCCAGCTTGTCCTGCTCAAGCTGGAGAGGTGAGTGGACAAGTTGAGAGGATGTGGGATGGGGCTGGACCTTGTGGTCACACCAAGAGCCCTAATTTCTGCTAAAGGTCTGTAAACCTGAACCATCGCGTGACCCGGATTTGCCTGCCTCCTGAGCAATATGTGGTGCCTCCAGGAACCAAGTGTGAGATCGCAGGCTGGGGTGAGTCCACAGGTAAGAACACAGTGTACAGGCATGGACTGCTCCAGGCAAGGAGGACCAGCCCTGGGTTCTGTCCAAGGACCCTCTTCCCACCATTCTCACTCTAGGTACAAGTGATAACACAGTCCTGCATGTGGCCTCGTTGCATGTCATCTCCAACCAGGAATGTAATGTGAAGCACCGAGGACATGTACAGGAGAATCAGATGTGCACTGAGGGATTGTTGGCCCCTACCGGGGCATGCGAGGTCAGTGGTAGGGCTCCTAGGCCAGCCCAGGGAAGGGGGTAGGGGCTGGAGACAGATTACTTGATCACCAAGAGGGCAAGTAAGTGCATTCGTCCAAAGCCCTAACTGGTTCTACCTGCCAGGGAGACTACGGGGGCCCACTTGCCTGCTTTACCCATGACTGCTGGGTCCTCCAGGGACTTATAATCCCCAACCAAGTGTGTGCACGGCCCCGTTGGCCAGCAGTCTTCACACGAGTGTCTGTGTTTGTGGACTGGATTCACAAGGTCATGGAGCTGGAGTAGACCTGGCCTTGGTCCCTTGCTTTGGGGAGGACAAAACTTCCTGTCAAACATAAAGCCGCCTTTTCTCTGTCTGCATAGACTGCTTCTTAGCCTTTGCTTATAGGGGATGAGTTGGTGACTCCTTGCAAGGACCTGGATGGTTCAAGTCCAGCATTCTCTGGGTGCTAGGTGCTCTCACCCTGTGTATACCATGGAAGGACAAGGCCTCACTCATCTCCAGAGGCACTCCCGGGAGTGGAGTAGTGTAGAGCAGCCTCCAACCAAAGGGACTGTAGCAGAGTTACCCTGGTGTAGAGTCCCGGCTGGCCAGGACAGGCAGAGGCTGCTTCTCTCACTGCTCCCGACTTTGACACTGGAGGCAGATGACTCCCTTGTGGATATCACACCCAAGACCTCTAGGGTCTCTGAACCCCAGAGGCTGAGGTTGGGGATGGCTTGGTACAAAGTACCAGCAGAAACCAAGCTTTGTGTCCTTGTTTATTATGACTATGAAGTCCGCATTTCTCTGCCATTTATCCACAGAGTCCAGAGCCCAGAAAGCATTTTTGCCACTCTCTGCCAGATGTCTGAGATCCCCAGGAGCAAAGTGTGACGCAGGTTGACCAGCTCACACAGAATGGCAGGGCTTCAGCTGCCCAAATGTGTGTGCAGCCAGAGCACAGCATTCATTAAGCTGTCGGATTCCACCTCCACCTCTGATAGTGCATGGTTGCTTTTGGGATAGAGCAGGAGCCTGTGTGGGTTGGGCAGCAAAATGTGAGGTTGGAGAGTCCTGCCTTGCTCACTTGTCCACCAACTACCAGGGCTGTCCAGTGGCACTCACCGAACAGGCACATTCCGGGCCTTGAGGGCACGGTAATACTCCAAACCCTGCTTGAAGGGTACCCGCCGGTCCTCCTGGCCCACTATCAGTAACAGAGGTGTCTTTACCTGGGTGTGTGAGGAGCAGAGGGCTATGGTGAGCTGGAGCCAGGGTTCTGAATGGATCGGTGGTATAATAAAGAGAAGGCTTGGGTACCTGAGGGATGTACTTGATGGGTGACTTGTCCAGCATTTCTGCCCACACACTGAGGTCTGGCAGGCAGTCACTGCTATATGGGAAGCCAGCCTCTACCACACACCTATGAGAGACCAAGCTAATGTGGCCCCAGGAATCCTGGGACCTGTAGGAGCTCCGTGGGAATATGGAGTGGAAGGGAGAAGGATAAGGACTTGTGGTGAACACTCACCAGTCAGGGATGTCAGTGGAGCCCATCATGGAGGCAATGTTGACCACAGGGTTCCGGGCCACACAGGCACCATAGAACTCTGGGTACTGACCAATCAGGTGGCAAGAGAGGAACCCACCATGGGAACCACCCATAAGAGCTACACGGCCGGTGTCAAAGTGCTCCTCCTGGAGAATCTGCTCCACTGCAAACTGCAGGGTAGAGCAGAGTACACTGCAGCCAGCTGCCCACCAGCTCAATGATGCCACATAACCTCCAGCCTGTCCAGAAGCCCCAGCCCCCTGCTACCTGGACATCCTTTACATCCTGTTGGCCCACATTGCCTGGGAGGGAAAGGATGCTGTCCTGGCCAAAGCCCGTGGAACCACGATAGTTCACTGAGGGAGAGAGAGGGAAAGGGTAGTTAGGCAATATTCTTAGTCCCCAGGACACATCTGTGAAGTGGGTATATCACAGACTGTCATGGGAAAGTGATCAAGAGATATGAAGTTGTTACTCTGTGACCACAGCATCTTTTTAAGAAAATCCCAAGTTAATCTATGTTCTCATCAGGCTATAATTGCTAGAGGCTTGGACAGGGCCATTCCCGGTAGTGGTTAGTAGAGAAAGTAAACAGGCTACAGAAAGGCCTCAAGACTAGGGTGCTAGCCATCCAGGGGGCTTATACAACTAAGGCCTACCCCATCACTTCACCAAAGCCTAACACAACCCTAGGTCCTTTCTTACCTAGTAGCACTGCAAAGCCCATCTTGCAAAGCATGGCTGGGAACAGCATCCAGGCAGCAACAAAAGATGAATGGGGCCCTCCTGCAGACAGGAAGCAAAGGATGAAAGAGCCAGCTAGGAGGGGTAGTGGGAGGGCAAGGGCTCTTATGAAGATGCCTACCGTGGGGCATGACCACCATGGGCACCTGGGTCTTATCTGGAGGGTTGCTGGGCTGCAGAAGTATTGCTTCAAAGTCAAGGCCAGCTGTAGGGAGTGGGCTATAGTCAAAAAACAGTGCTATAGCAAAACCAGTGCTAGCTCACAAGGACTTCCCAGCCAAGGCTCCATAGGTCTGAGGCTGACCAGTAGAACAGAGACATGGCCAAGGTAGTCCACACCATGATACATGGACCTCCCCAGAAAGTCTTGTGTTTCTTCTGTCCTAATATGGGAGCTCTGCTGTCTAAAGGGGCAGCATTCTAGATGAAGTGTGGTCTATATAGGTCTATATAGGCCTGAGGCCTATTTTCTTTGGGCCCTAGTTTTCTCATCACAGATGACATGCCTGATGGAACCCAGTTACTGATAACTACAGCAGGTGCTCAGATTCCTGGATAACACTTCCCACTGTCACAAAAACATAAAACTTTTCAGAGGAAATCTTAGAAAACTTTTCAGCATAAGCCAAGAAGTGGGAAGGATCACTAACAGATGCTATGCCCTGAGGGGCCTGAAGAAAGTGTCCCTCTGCCCCTGGCCCGGCTCACCATATTGCACATTCTCTTGGTCTGGGGGTGGCTGTAGCACACGGATGTCCCAGTGGATGTCAGGAATGGGTTCAGCATCCTCCAGGGACACCCACAACACGGACTGATCTTTCCCTGCAGGAGGCAGGAACCCAACTTTCTGCCAAGGGGAAGGAGAAAGTGTCACAGGGGGCCAGTTTTCATGAGCCCACCACATGGATTCTTCTTATAACATATTCTCACATTTGAATAACCCCAACCACCTACACCTTACCCCCCCCCTTCATGGCTTCCAGTGTCTGCTGTCTCCCTGTGTTCTATGAAAATACCAGAGGACTGGGTATTTCTGCAGGTACCCTGTTCAGGACAGTGCAAATCCCAACCCCTAGTTCCTTCCCATGAGTGCCAAGCCCTGAGCTGGGTCCATGTCTTGGCTCTTCTACACACTGACCAGTCATGGTCAGCCTCTAGACTCAGTTTCTGGCCTGTGGAACTCTGCCTGCATAGACCCCTGCCTCCCAGCCTGGGAACTACCAACACTCACCAGGCTTGGGGGCAGGCTGGGTGTGGAGAACTGGGCCACCATAAGGTCCTGGTCAATTGTAAGCAGCTTCCAGCTTCCACCTGACCCCCCTGGAGGAAGCAGATACCACTAAGTACCTGGCGGGGATCAACACCTTTCCTACCTGTTCTTTGCAGAATCTCAGCCGGAGACTCTATGAGAAAGTACCCCTTTCACCCTGAGAAGCACCTCTCATAAACACACCCAATTACAAATACACTGGATGAGCCTCTTGCTCAGTCCTTTATCTTATAGACAATGTCTGTAGTCAGGAACTAACAGACCTAGGGATACACTAGGCCACCAGGGCACTTAATCCACCCCCATAACTGCAATGGTCCCCAGAAGTTGTGTGGGGAACAGGGGAGCTAAGCAGTTGCTTAAGTGGGACCTGTGTGTGTGATGAGATGTAGGTTTGTTTTGAGGAGTGGGAGATCTAACACAGGGCCTTGTGCTCTACCATTGAGCTATGTCCCCAGCCCAAGATGTAGATTTAGAACAAAACTTTGGTAGCTTTGTGGAAGAGCAAAGTAGAGTTAAGGAAGGTACAAATCTCAAAGGACATTTCAGGGGCTGACCTCAGGCTTCTGTGTGGGAAAGACAGGGGAGTAATGCAAGTTTCTATGGGGCCCTAAGGTAGCAGAGCTGCCTCTATCTGGGATAGGACATGCAAGGTTTGGGGAAAGAGAGGATGACTGACAGCTTGGCAAAGGGGAAGTCTGTAGGGTTTAGCTCAGGGTGGGGTTGGACTTGGGATTTAAAGTTCAGTGCTAAAGGGCAGTGGAGCAAGGGGAGGTGACACGTTGGCTGGGTAAGGGCTGTGCATGGGCAGTGTCTTTAGGAGACTGTTCACAAAGGCTATGGAAGAGTCAGTGGTGAAAATGGCTGCTCAACCCCACTTTTTTTTTTTTTTTTTTTGGTTCTTCGAGGTAGGGCCTCTCTCTAGCCCAGGCTGACCTGGAATTCACTATGTAGTCTCAGGGTGGCCTTGAACTCATGGTGATCCTCCTACCTCTGCCTCCCGAGTGCTGGGATTAAAGGCGTGTGCCACCACATCCGGCTTCAACCCCACTTTTTTTTTTTTAAATATATTTTATTTATTCATTTTCAATCAGAGAGAGAGAGAGAGAGAGAGAGAGAGA